>CALNHX010003964.1:0-137631 GCA_940337035.1 Agriotes lineatus | reverse complement strand
TGCCGATGTACTCTGAAATAAAATTTAAATAAAACACACAGTGATTCTAAAATACCAACAAATTACCTTGGCTGTGAACCGTCCTTTTAGCGTTGCTCATTATTCTACACTGTAGCCTTTCTTTTCTTTAACTTTTGGTAAGAATTTTTCTTGTAACCACTTGGAAAAATGCTTGTTATTCATATCGTCATGGTAGTCCCCAGTCTTAAGGCCCGATTTAAAAATAATTAGCCCATTCGGAACAAAACCTATTTTACCGCCAGCCTGCACAATAATTAAGTGGTCTGTTTTCTGAATCAGCACTTGTCTTACAGCTCATTCTAACCTATAAACAATTTTCAATCTTAAACTTGGACACTTGTACTTACAGTTGCAATAAAATGCTGTAGCTCTGTAGCGTTGAAAAAACTGTTTTATAATAAATAGAAATATAAGTAGATAAAGAACGCAAAAACTAACTTATAAGCACGAGAACACAAAAACGCAATGATATTTTCAGGTTGGTTTGTAGCCTTGCTTCTGACAAGTTGTAACCACCGTTCTTCCTAGAGGTAGTAAAGTCCACTTGCAAAAAGTTTATAACAATATTTTTGTACAAAGCTCCGAATTTAGGTTATTTGCAGATTTAATATTTATGTGCACATAGTACAAACATTCCTGTGTAATGTAAAAAATGTGTGTAGGCCCTAACAAAAGCATTAATTGTTCTCTCCTTCCATATTACTGGCTCTTAGAAAATATCAAGACCACGCCCACAATCGTAACTACACATAGACCACGCGCATACATGTTTGACCTTGGGAATTGTTCTGCTTTATTATAGAGTTATGATTTTAATAAGAAATTATATGATAGCCATTCTGAGCTCCATCAATATTACCGTCATGGATGAACGGGTAAGATAACTTATTGGCACACGTCTTTTCTGACAAAAATTATTCAAAGAGGCGGTTAACAAGTACTCACGTCAAAATGTTTGGACCCACGATGGCCCAATCTTCGTAAAAATGAATAACAGCATCAAGAGAATAACAACTCTTAAAGGCTTTTGATTTTATATTGGTACAGGCGCATTAAAATTATTGTTTTTTAGGAGCTTCGCCATTTCTGTTTGCACTTACTGATTGTCATTAATGAATTTTTCGAAATTCGGTTTTTGTATTGTCAGTTATAAATCAGTTATCGTTATCTTTACCTTTATTTAAAATTGTTATTTAGTAATATGGAGTTTACTATAGCCAATATTAATATTAGATCTCTACCTGCTCATATCGGTATTTTTAGAGAATACATTTTCTGTAAAAATACCGATATGAGCAGGTAGAGAGTCTGAGTTGTGAGCCCGGTGCATGCGGTCGTGATTTTGCAGCACTGAATTGGTAATCAACGCGCGCCACACGCCACAGCATTCGACCGCGTCTGGATTAAGGGTTAATCAACAAATTAATTCAGCTACCACTTTCGTCATAGCTTGTTGGGATAATCTCTTCCTTAAGGTGCGCGACAAGACATCAGCTTCCAGGACAATAGGAGCAGCAGTACCTCAAGGGTCTGTTTTAGGCCCAATACCGTACACCTTGTTTACGTATGACATTCTAGAACCTACAAATTCATCTCTATCGATATTTGCAGACGATACTGCCATAATAACGCAAAGCGATAATTTAATAACATCCGCTGCAATGTTACAAGATGCTGTTAACATCCTGATAGAATGGTTCAATCAATGGCACTTCACCTTGAATCAAAGTAAGTGCGTTTGCAAGATTTTCAGATTGAGAAGAGTAGTGGAGCCCCCTAATATCACAATTAATGGCAAAGCAGTCTTATGGAGTCCTAAACAAGAACCTGTCAAGTATCTTGGCGTTTTTCTCGACTGGAGGCTTCACTGGAGTGCCCACATACAAAACAAAACAAAAGAGTGCTTCGTTAGACTAAACAAACTATATCCTGTCATTAATAGAAAGTCTCCTCTCAAAGTGCAGTGCGGGATATTGGTATATACATCAATACTACGACCCATAATAACTTCTGCATGTCCTGTATGGTGTGCAGTGTCTCCAACACATATTCACAAACTGCAGGTATTACAAAACAAGGTGTTACGAATGATAGTTGGAGCGCCATGGTTTATTAGAAATGATCAGGTGCATAAAGAACTGGGTATGCCAACTATATTAAAAAAATAAATACAGTTAGATTGCCGTAAGAATACAGTAATGGATTTACTGATGTTTTTTAAGGCAATTTAGTGGAGCAATTGTTATTGATTTTGTATTTTATTTTTAAATAGCGATCATTTTGGAATAATGTTAACGGATTTTTGAAAGCATCAGTTATTTTGGAACCTTTCTCTAGTTTCAGAAAATCGCATATGGTAAGAACTAACGGTATTTTTAAATTTTTAAGCACCTTGCTACGCCCCACATATTCGGCACTTTGTCTAAGTATATAAGAAATCTCTCATTAATTCCCTCTGGAAGTTTCGGTGGTTCTAAATGCGTTTAAAACTAATCAAGTAAGACCATTCTTCATCATGTATGTCAAATAACGCACTCGGGAGCACCGATTCATCCTTTTTGTTTATTTAGAAAAATATTTTTATTGAGCTAATATATGTTACTATTTTAATAAGAAATTATATGATAGCCATTCTGAGCTCCATCAATATTACCGTCATGGATGAACGGGTAAGATAACTTATTGGCACACGTCTTTTCTGACAAAAATTATTCAAAGAGGCGGTTAACAAGTACTCACGTCAAAATGTTTGGACCCACGATGGCCCAATCTTCGTAAAAATGAATAACAGCATCAAGAGAATAACAACTCTTAAAGGCTTTTGATTTTTTGATTTTATATTGGTACAGGCGCATTAAAATTATTGTTTTTTAGGAGCTTCGCCATTTCTGTTTGCACTTACTGATTGTCATAAATTAATTTTTCGAAATTTGGTTTTTGTATTGTCAGTTATAAATCAGTTATCGTTATCTTTACCTTTATTTAAAATTGTTATTTAGTAATATGGAGTTTACTACAGCCAATATTAATATTAGATCTCTACCTGCTCATATCGGTATTTTTAGAGAATACATTTTCTCTAAAAATATAATAACTGATGCATGTCCTGTATGGTGTGCAGTGTCTCCAACACATATTCACAAACTGCAGGTATTACAAAACAAGGTGTTACGAATGATAGTTGGAGCGCCATGGTTTATTAGAAATGATCAGGTGCATAAAGAACTGGGTATGCCAACTATATTAAAAAAATAAATACAGTTAGATTGCCGTAAGAATACAGTAATGGATTTACTGATGGTTTTTAAGGCAATTTAGTGGAGCAATTGTGATTGATTTTGTATTTTATTTTTAAATAGCGATCATTTTGGAAAAATGTTAACGGATTTTTGAAAGCATCAGTTATTTTGGAACCTTTCTCTAGTTTCAGAAAATCGCATATGGTAAGAACTAACGGTATTTTTACATTTTTAAGGACCTTGCTACGCCCCACATATTCGGCACTTTGTCTAAGTATATAAGAAATCTCTCATCAATTCCTTCTGGAAGTTTCGGTGGTTCTAAATGCGTTTAAAACTAATCAAGTAAGACCATTCTTCATCATGTAGTTCAAATAACGCACTCGGGAGGAGCGATTCATCCTTTTTGTTTATTTAGAAAAATATTTTTATTGAGCTAATATATGTTATTATTTTAATAAGAAATTATATGATAGCCATTCTGAGCTCCATCAATATTGCCGTCATGGATGAACGGGTAAGATAACTTATTGGCACACGTCTTTTCTGACAAAAATTATTCAAAGAGGCGGTTAACAAGTACTCACGTCAAAATGTTTGGACCCACGATGGCCCAATCTTCGTAAAAATGAATAACAGCATCAAGAGAATAACAACTCTTAAAGGCTTGTGATTTTTTGATTTTATATTGGTACAGGCGCATTAAAAGTATTGATTTTTAGGAGCTTCGCCATTTCTGTTTGCACTTACTGATTGTCATTAATTAATTTTTCGAAATTCGGTTTTTGTATTGTCAGTTATAAATCAGTTATCGTTATCTTTACCTTTATTTAAAATTGTTATTTAGTAATATGGAGTTTACTATAGCCAATATTAATATTAGATCTCTACCTGCTCATATCGGTATTTTTAGAGAATACATTTTCTCTAAAAATACCGATATGAGCAGGTAGAGAGTCTGAGTTGTGAGCCCGGTGCATGCGGTCGTGATTTTTCAGCACTGAATTGGTAATCAACGCGCGCCACACGCCACAGCATTCGACCGCGTCTGGATTAAGGGTTAATCGACAAATTAATTCAGCTACCACTTTCGTCATACCTTGTTGGGATAATCTCTTCCTTTCTAACAAACAGGAAGTTTATGGTCAAGGTGCGCGACAAGACATCAGTGTTGGTGAGCCTCCCAGTTTTCCGTTATGTTTGGAAAATTCCTGGTTGCAAGCTCGATTGCACTGTAGTGGACTGTATGGATTTATTCTTTACTAAATTATACACTCGTTGAAAGCAAAGTAGATAATTTATTCGCAATAAATTAGCATACAAACATTTGAACATTAAACAAAGAATTAGCGTTTCTCGGAGTGGACCTGTTTGCGTGCTGTCTCGCTGACAGACGGAACGTAAGTAAGTGAGGGCAGTCGCGCCCAAGAAGTGCTGAAATGCGCATAGTACAACGCACAACTACAAGCGAAGCGGCAAAATTTATGAAACACTTAACATACCGCCCGCCTTGGAAAGGGTAACCTTTCAAATAACAACAGTACAAATTTGAGATGTAACAGCTAGAGTAAGACATGTAACCAAAATCGACATATACAAAGCATAATAATATATAGATCTTAAGGTAATACAAGAAAACCCGAACAATGGATAGCCAAAAGGCTTTACGAAAACACTGCGCAAGACGCTAACGTGCTAGTTCACAACACTAGGTAGGGGGCACAATTTGGCGAAGGATCGCTTTACGATCCCTGACACAGTTTTCACTGACGCCACACGCGTAACGCCGTCAAGGCCAGGGTGCAGCTCGGTGACCCGGCCTAACCTCCACTTCAGAGGGGGAAGATGGTCATCCTTAATGAGGACCATGGAACCAGGCTGGAGGTCCGAAAGGTGTGTGCGCTATTTGGTGCGCTGTTGGAGTTCTGAGATGTACTCCTTGCTCCATCTTTTCCATACATTCTGGTAGAGCTGTTGTATTCTTTGGTATCTAGACAGCTGAGACTCGGCTATCTCAGTGACGTTGGGATCAGGCAGTGACACCAAAGGACGACCGATCAGAAAATGAGCAGGAGTCAAAGGCTGAAGGTCGTTTGGATGAGCGGACAAAGGAGACAGGGGTCGGGAGTTTAAGGTCGCTTCCACCTGTGCTAGCAAAGTGCAAAATTCATCGTAATTTAAACTAGCGTTACCTATAACGCGCCGTATGTGATGTTTGGAGGACTTAATTCCGGCCTCCCACAATCCGCCAAAGTGGGGACTGTGCGCGGGTATAAAATGCCAAGCTACTCCGTCGTTCGCGACTGATTCGGAAATAGAAAGGCCTTGTTCCGCAAGAAAATTGCCTAATTCGATTAATTCGGAATTAGCGCCGACAAAATTAGTGCCATTGTCTGAATAGACATGGAGCGGTTTGCCTCGACGAGCTACAAACAGGCGAAAAGCCATTAAGAAGGTTTCAGTAGAAAGGTCAGCGACCAATTCAAGGTGCACTGCCTTTGTGACAAAACAAACGAATAGACAAAGGTAGGACTTCGCTAATTTAGAACCACGTCCTTTGCTATTCTTTATCATGAACGGTCCACCATAATCGATACCAGTCGTATGAAATGGGGGCGATGATTGAATACGAGAGGCTGGCAGATCTCCCATTATGGGTTCGGTTAACTTAGGAGAAAATCTAAAACACCGCAAGCATTGATGAACCACTTGCTTGACTATATTTCTGCCAGAGGTAATCCAATATCGTTCTCTGAGATTAGCTAACAGCATTTGAGGTCCGGCATGGAGAAGCCGAAGATGCTCATGCGAAACTAGGAGTTTGGCGAATGGATGTTTGCCAGAAATCACTAGAGGAAACTTCTTGTCAAAAGGTAATTGAGAGTTGTGGAGCCTACCACCAACTCTTAGCAGTCCCTTGGAATCCAGATAGGGGTTCAAGGATATCAAAGCAGAAGATTGTTTCACAGGCTTGTTCTGTGACAACAGCTTAAATTCGTCAGGAAATGACTCGCGTTATGAAAACCTTGCAAGCCTTACAAGAGATGATTGCAGTTCATCTGTAGAAAGGGGCCCAGAAAGACGATCAGCTTTGGGGGTCCGCGCATTGTTATAAAAACGAAAGCAATAAGCTGTAACTCGTTGTAAGCGAGCCAAACTTAAATACTGATTGAACGGAAATGGTTCAACAGAGGTTACAGAAAAATTCTTTCTGTTTGAATTCTGGAAGATCAGCAAGAACATGTTTGGAAGTAGGCCAAGATGCATCACCTTCGCTTAGCCAGGTGGGACCATGCCACCAAAGGCTTTCCTCTTTTAAAACTAAAGGAGGGACTCTCCTAGTGAGAAGATCAGCAGGATTCGACGCGGTAGGAACATGCCTCCACGTGGCATCAGAAGTGAGTTGCTGAACATCTGCAACTCTGTTGCACACAAAAGTTCTAAGATGATTCGGACTGGTTTTCAACCATCCTAGCACTATTGTTGAATCTGTCCACAAACCGATTCTAGATATGAGCAAATCAAGTGCCTTTATGACTTGCACGGAAAGTTTACTTAGAAGAACAGCTCCGCAGAGCTCGAGCTTCGGAATTGTCAAGGGCTTTAAAGGGGCTACCTTGGCCTTGGAACAGAGAAAGTGAACTTGTACTTCCCCTTCCTGATTCTTGGAACGTACGCATATCTCGTTTAAATTAGGGTTTGAAACGGACATATGACCTAATTTAGAATATTCATTCATGAAATTCGAATAGCGATTGGACAAGTCAGGGTTCGCTTGTAACCGCTTCTCTAATGATAAGAATCTTTTCTGAGCGATTTGCAATGAATCACCCAATACCTCTACAGGTTTCTTGAGAGGGATAGAGACAACGAATCGACCATTCGCTTCTCGTTGCGTATTTTGCACGAAATGTGCCTCACAGGCGTTCTTTTCATTTGTTCGGACCTTTTCCTCTGGGTAATGTTCGAGTTGCCAAAACCTAGCAATGGGGTCAGAAGCATCCTCGATCGTGCTAAGATTGCAATGTACAGGGTACGCAGAAGGGGGGCCTATAGGGCCAGAAACAATCCAGCCAAAACGAGTTTTTTGGAGGATGGGAAGATTTGGGCCTAGACCAATTTGTCCAATACAAAGGAGCTGCCAGAAAATGGGCGAACCAATCAGAATGTCGATGGTGCCCGGTTGGTCATAGGACAGATCTGATAACTTGATGTTATCAGGAACCTTGAAACTGTTTCGCTGGACACGAAAACTTGGGGTTGTACCTGTAATCTCATCGAGAACAAGACAGGATAGACCAATAGTGTACGAGGTGTGAGGGGCTTGCAGCTTGATATCACACCTAGCTTTGATTTGAGAAGTAGCTTTACTTAAGCCAGAAACAGTAAAGTTGACTTCGCGAATTGAAAGCTTCAACCTTTTACACAAATCTGAACGTATGAAGTTCGATTGGGAACCGGAATCCAGCAGGATTTGCACAACATGAGGCGTACCATCATCAGCGATGAGTTTATCGGTAGCCGTAGGTAAGAGTACCTGCAAAGCATTCGAACAGAATGCCGAAATCGATTGATTTAGTTCAACAGGGGTTTCTGCCGACATCGCAGATCCTGGTTGACTAGAAGAAGCATTTTGAGATTTATCCTCATGAAGAAGGGTGTTGTGCCTTGATTTGCACTTTCTACACGTATATTTGGAGCTACAGCGGCTCGCAAGGTAACCCTGAGTTAGGCAATTAAAGCATACACGGAGCTCTTTTGCCTTTGAATTTCTGTCAAGAGAAGACAGCTTGACAAACTTATCGCATTTGTACAAGGGATGAGATCCTTTACAAAATGGACACGAAGGGGTACCTGACACAAATGATTTCGAATGTACCTTGGAAGACTTTTCGGGTACAAGCTTAATATTTTTTACTTCCAGAGTTTCTAGAAGATTTGCTGTGTTTTGTAAAAATTCCTTGAACTCGTCAAGATTAGACAGGTCAGAACTTGACCGGTTTCTAAGGACCTTCCATTCACGGAATGTAGTGGGGTCCAGTTTTTTAGAAACGACATAAATGATAACAACATCATCATTCATTATCGTATGGTTCACAGGACGTAACACATATCAAACACAGAGTGTGCAGGCAACATGTCAAACTTAAAGCCATACACAAATACCAAACATAAAAGAATAAGGTTGTATAAATAAAAGAAAAAGAAAAAGAAAAACAAAGTATATGTATATATACTATATCGTGCGCATATGGTTATCGTATATTTTGATACGGTGTCGAGCATCATAGAGGGATATCTAATTCCTCAAGCCATCTAACTGCGTCAGCTGTTACTTCAATAACAACATCTAGAAGCTCGCTTTCGGTTGCTAATGATTTGATTGCTGTAAAATGTTTAAATAACATATCGCTAATCGTACGTAATTTAGTTGCAGATTCCTTACTGCACGATTCAAGTTCGAAAATAGCATTGAGGTGGTTATGAATCAGAATTTTTGGATCATTGTAACGATTACACAATGCATCCCAAGCTAGAGTATAATTACTTGCAGTAAACTCTAAACTTTTTATAATTTGGCTTGCATCACCCTGTAAACTGGCCTTTAAGTAATGCAGCTTTTGAACATTAGTTAGTGTTTGATTCTCATGAATTAAGCTAATAAAAATCTCACGAAATTCCAACCACTCTGACACGTTCCCTGAGTATGTAGGAATCGAGATGGTAGGAAGGCGTACAGATCGAGTATTGCAATGCAAGCTGCAGCATGAATGCGCTGATCGCACGTTACCATTAGGAGATCCAGAACGATCTGGTGCAACATCAGACTGCTTGTTGTATTCATTAATCAAATATTTAGCTTGTGAGATTGCAAAATAATAAGAGTCTTCAAATTCTACTTGATGCTGCATTTCAGGTTCTGCATCCTTACTGTTTTCTAAAATTTGTTCATGAACCGCATAATATTCTGATAACAAGGTGGCTGTATCATTCAATCTTTCTTGCAATTGAATAATCTGAGCACTAGATAAGAATTGATCTTCATCGTGAATTGTTTGCAAAGATTGCACGTAATTTGCGAAACGCGTAACCTTGCCTTTGATAGAGCCACGTGCTCTTACAAGCGAATCCATAATTGTTGAAATTAAAACAATTAAACGGATAGAACTAACAGAATTTTGTTTACAACGCAAGACAGCGCTGCCACGACGCGAAATTAACGTGGCGCTACGACGCAAAGAACGGCCCTGGTACAACGCGAGATTAACTTGTGAATAATTCGACTGCAATATGAAACATGCAGGGGATATTGTACTCACGAAGCGAAATAACTTGGCATTTTACGCAATTAAAATGTTTATATGACTCATAAACCATTTGTTTACGCAATAATACGCAGCTGAAATTATGCACATGCAGACACAGATGATAGAAAACCAAATTCATGCATAGGAAATCTCACAAAGGGAGATTAGGATTACATTGATATTGGTGTGTGCCGCCTTTTTCGTTACTGTGGTTTGAACTGCCGTCTCGTCTGCAGCTGGCCTTCCCACCTGCACGAACTTGACGCGAGACTCGGCGTTTGGCTTTCTCGCTCCCACTTTGATAGCACCGTATGCTCTCTTCCTTCCTCTCGTTAGGGACGAATTTAACACGATTGAAACTGCGTGTTGTACTTGCCTTGTACTTGCCTTGCTGGCGAATTTGGGCTGCTTTTCCGGGCCGATGGACCATGCGGCTCGAAGGAACAATGTTGGTGAGCCTCCCAGTTTTCCGTTATGTTTGGAAAATTCCTGGTTGCAAGCTCGATTGCACTGTAGTGGACTGTATGGATTTATTCTTCACTAAATTATACACTCGTTGAAAGCAAAGTAGGTAATTTATTCGCAATAAATTAGCATACAAACATTTGAACATTTAAACAAAGAATTAGCGTTTCTCGGAGTGGACCTGCTCGCGTGCTGTCTCGCTGACAGACGGAACGTAAGTAAGTGAGGGCAGTCGCGCCCAAGAAGTGCTGAAATGCGCATAGTACAACGCACAACTACAAGCGAAGCGGCAAAATTTATGAAACACTTAACAATCAGCTTCCAGGACAATAGGAGCAAGAGTACCTCAAGGGTCTGTTTTAGGCCCAATACCGTACACCTTGTTTACGTATGACATTCTAGAACCTACAAATTCATCTCTATCGATATTTGCAGACGATACTGCCATAATAACGCAAAGCGATAATTTAATAAAATCCACGGCAATGTTACAAGATGCTGTTAACATCCTGATAGAATGGTTCAATCAATGGCACTTTACCTTGAATCAAAGTAAGATTGAGAAGAGTAGTGGAGCCCCCTAATATCACAATTAATGGCAAAGCAGTCTTATGGAGTCCTAAACAAGAACCTGTCAAGTATCTTGGCGTTTTTCTCGACTGGAGGCTTAACTGGAGTGCCCACATACAAAACAAAACAAAAGAGTGCTACGTTAGACTAAACAAACTGATTTATAAAACTATTAATATTACACGTGATATATGTGAGCAGCTTTAGATACAAATGAATTTAAACAAAAAAAATATAGCAATCGAAGTAGCTTATCGTCCTGAATGGGTTAAAATCAATGATTTTTTAAGTTTTTGAAAAATCCTATTCAGAAATTATACCCTACTGTGATGAAATAATTTGCACTGGTGATTTTAATATTAATTTACTTAATTATGATACGTCTAAATCAAAATATTTTCTGAATTTTAGCTCTACCTTTAATCTTAGCCAAATCATTACAGAACCTACACGTATTACATCATCACATACACTGTTAGATATAATAATTGTATAAAAATTTAGTAATTGAGTCAGGTGTTAAAGAAGTCGAGGATCTAGCAGATCATTCACTTACCTTTTGCAAAATATTAGTTGAATTCGAGTCATCTACGGTCTGTATTCGAACGTACAGAGATTTTGAGCATTTTGATTTCGCTACTTTTATTATCAGCTTGAATCTATACCATGGAACCTTATTTATAGTTTTAACAATATCTATATAAATATATAAAAATCAATCGCCGTGTGTTAGTAACGCAAAAACTCGAGACCGACTTGACCGATTTGGTTAATTTTTTTTTTGTTCGTCTTATGTGGTTTAGCAAAAAGGAAAATTCGGAAAAATCCAAAGGGAAAGCCGAAAAATTGGAAAATATCGAAAGTGTGTTTTTCTATACACTGTATGAATTTCTATTTGCAGTCATACTTTTATGATTCTGTGCTTAATGGTTTGAAGGGCTTTTCCCATATTGTCATAATCCAAAACAACGTTTGCCGGGTGAGCTAGTTAATGATAAATTGCAATTTCTAAATCATAACTTGCAAACATTACTTAACGTCCGTGCCCCTATTAAAATTGCAAAATTTTCTAAACCTCCATGGTTAACACACATGAGCGCTCGCAAAAGGGGCCAGAGAGGGCCGTGGTCCCTACTGAGAATTTCGTAAGTCCCTTTTTTTAAATATAAACAAGGCAACCGCGTAACAAATTACAATCACGTAATATGACACAAGACCGCAACAGTACTCAATGACTCAATCCCATTTATCCCAAGTCTGTTGATCAATGTTCCTGCCCTAGCGGTTGATACAACTTTCGCAGACTTTTATTCAAATGTGTTACCTAATTGTGAGGAGCTTAATATGGAGGTACATAAACCACCGCTTTGCGGTCGACAAATGCGTAAATCTAATTATGAATCCGATTAAACTGAGAATTACTCTAGAAAATCTGTATTTATTCCATATTTAGATCATTTGACTTTTGCCTTAAAAACTAGGTTTTCAAAAGAACATAAAATTATATTCTCTATATTTAATATACAAAAAAATATGAGTTTGGAAAGCAAATTAAATATTTGGACAGACTATTTAACTTGATCTCAAATAGCTAAAAACATAATCATTGAAGATCTTATAGCTCACTGTAGATTTTTTCCTGCTATCAAAGATAGCTTGAAACCACTTTTCGCTTTGCCTTGTACTACTTGCACAATTGAGCGCAGTTTTAGCACCTTATGCAGGATTAAAACTTGGCCAAGATCTACAACAGGGCAAGATAGGATTGAACTAACTTTATATTTACTTAGTACCTTTCATTTATGCATAACTTGTGATGTGTTTATTTAAAAAAAGTTACTAGATCTAACTTTAAAAATATAGTTAATATGTAGAGTAAGCTGTTTTTGTCACTTTTAATATTCTAACAATAATATATTTTATATACAGGGTGTTTCCAAAATGTTGCGCCAAACTTTACAGGCAACTTCTACAACTCAAACTAGTTAAAAAAGTTTATATAAACACATGTTTGCAAACTCTTTGTTTTCGAACTATGAGTCGCATTTAAAATAATTTACTGTAACAATAACTACAGTAATTGTTCAAAATGTTGTCCACTGGCTTCTATACAAGACTGCACACGATGCATCATCGACTGTCTTACACGCTAGATAATTTCCGGTCGATTTTCAATTGATGCTAGGGGGTGATAACGGAAGCCGGCAGCCGATGCGTGAACCGCTTAAAACATACGCAAGAGTGTTTTTCCCCGTCAGTGGAGTGGACAAGAGGTCACGGAGCGTATAAAAATCAACACATGGCAGTTCCCGAAGAGATTATCACCCGAGATCCCTTCAGAAATCTTTTCCTGCCTTGTCTTAAGTGACTTCGCTTTACCCTGACAGTGTTGACTGTCTAAGTAATGTGAATTCATTTATAAGAGCCCTTATGGAGCTGACAGCCTGTAACTGCCAGCCCGTGAGGACACTCCAGCAACCTAGTAAACCTTCCTGAAATCCGACCGCTATTAATTACAAGCCGAAACCGCGGCCTCTGTGAATTAATTATCCCCGTATCCCGTCTAACAAAACCGTTGTTGATTACCAGCCGAGACCGCGGCACCTGTCTGCTAAATTTTTCCGTAACCCGCTGAACAAAATCGCCGCTGCTATTTTGTCCGAAATAATTATATTCCCGAAGGCCGTGTTTCAACGAATTTAATCTTTGTTGGCCTGAAAACGCTTTGAGATTTTATACCGCTGCAGCCGTCTGTCAGCAACCGATACCTGAAGATCGCCGAGATAAGGCGCTTACTTGCAAAACCAGCTTCCTGCATCTAGAAAGCCCGCACCTGAAGGCATCCCAGTTCGGGCGCTCCGCCATTTCAATGATGGAAATCCGAGGTCAGCGCTGCATCGGAATTCGAGCCTCGGTTACCGGTAAATTTCTCCGCTAGAAACCGGGTCCGTTCACCGTTCTTCCGACCGTGTTTAAACTGCCCAGTACACACAGGTAAACTCCAGAACCGTGCATTTAATCCGAAGTATTTGCAGCGACAATTTTTGTGAACAATTGGTTATCTCCACTGCTACAAACGGCCTACCACCGCCTCCAGCAGAATCGACGTGCGAAAACCTCGAGCACGCGATCCGAGCTACATCGCATCATCGCCCGAGGATTCGGCGTGCCCACTAGGACAGCGTGCCCAGCGAATCTGTGATACTTCCCTGCGACTTAGGTTCCAGCCCCGTCCAGCGACTCAAACAGCCCCTAGCTAACAACTCTGTATTTTCCATAATTTACATTTTATGTTAATTTGTTAATGTATTTATTTAAAGAACATTATATTTAATTCCGAATGTTAGCTGGTGTTATTATTGATCTATCCGATATTTGAGCTGAAAGTGACACTCCGACTAGAGCTAACCCGAGGCACGAAGATCGCCTTTAATAAATAAAGCGGAATATTACACAGCAACCATATCCAAAATCCGTTCTTCAACTTTTGCCGTAAGTAAGGTTTTCGGTCTACCACGTTTCACCGTTTGAGTGACAAAAGTACCAGTTTCTCTTAGGCGTTGGTGAATTCTACTAAACGTACGTCTGTCTGGAATTTGGCGTTGTGAAAATGCTTCTTCATAGAGGCGACGTGTTTCTCTGCATTGTCATTGCTCGCCCATAATAGAAATGCATATCTGCCATGTCAGCAACCGTGTATACCATAGTTTCAGATCAAATTTGAAACACAATAACTATCACTAACAAAGTGGCACTTAAATTAAGCGATACATAAACCACTTTGATAAAGTCGAAAAATGTGTAAATTGTCTTATCCCTAATATTGTACAAAACGAGTCATAGCTCGAAAACAAAAAGTTTGCGAAAATGTGTTCATATATACTTTTTTAACTATTCAAACATTTCAAATCATGTAGAAGTTACGTGACAGCGCTCTATCGAGATGTAAGCGTACCAAATCTGCAAAACATTGGGATTATTATGTCCCTACGAAATCTTACCTCCTCTGCTATAAGGCGAGAAAAGAAGGCATCCTTAAAATATCAGATTGGAGTAAGTGATAAGAATACGCTTTGGAAAACTTTAAAAAGTTTAAATTTTCATAACAAAACTCAAAAACGTTTCAGATCGTATTAACGACTATTTTATTGATTCGGTCCAACGAATTGCAAAAACACCTGATCAAAATTTGATAAATTTCTATAAAAATAATTGCAGAGTTTATGTTGATATGAAATTCACCATTAACTTGGTGTCCGAAAATGAGGTATCTAGGATCATTGAAACTATTATAACGAAATCCACTGGCACTGATGATATCGGAATACAATTGTTCCAACTTTGTTGTCCCTACCTACCGTCACATATAACACATATTGTTATCTACTGTCTGAAATACAGTGTATTTCCAAAATGTTGGAACACTGCCTGTGTTGCACCACTTTCTAAACTAAATAACCCCAGTAGTTTCAGTGATCTTAGGCTGATTAGTATTTTACCTACACTTTCTAAGATTTTAGAAAGAGTAATGGATACACAGTTGAGAAAATTTCTAAAAGATCATGAATTACTCCCTGCTACTCAGTCTGGCTTTAGAAAAGGCTTTAGTTGTACAACTGCATTGTTAAAAATAGTGGATGATATATTGCACGCCACTGATAATAGTCGATTAACTAGTCTTATTTTACTAGATTTTACAAAAGGTTTTGATACATTAGATCACGGTACGTTATTGGTTATTTTACATTATGTTGGACTTAGTAACAATGCAATTCTTTTATTTAATAATAATTATCTTTCCGATAGATCGCAGCTTGTAAAATTAACAAACCCGAAATCTGAGATTTGTTCTATAAGAGCCTCAAGGCTCAATTTTGGGTTCATTCTTTTGATCCCAATGACATTATTACAGCAAACAATATGATTAACACTGATTTAAATAATTTAATTACGTTGACAAAAAAGCATTCATTCGTAATTACTTCGCCTAAATCCCAGGTTGTCTTATTTGGGGCGCCTAAGTCTCGAAAGCTAAACTTGACCAATTAAAAATTATGGTTAATAACACTCAGCTATCTGTTGTAGACGTTGCGGGTAATTTTGAACTTGATATAGACTCTGATCTAAGATTTAAAAAACACATTAGTTTTAATATTCAAAAAGCTTATGCAAATTTGAAAAATATTTATTGTAATAGACACATACTTAATAAGAATACAAAAAAAATTGCTAGAATCTTTAGGTCTGTCTCATTTTAACTTTTGCGATTCAGTATACGGATCTTGTCTGGACAGTACTGACGCAACCAGGATACAACAAATACAAAACTGTTGTATAAGATTAATTTTTGATTTAAGAAGGAGAGATCATGTTTCTCATAAGTTACAAGAACTCAATTGGCTCAATATGTTAAAAAGAAGAATGGTACATTCGTGTTCATTATTTCATAAGATCATTATATTCAAAACTCCACCACACCTCTATAAAAAGATTAAATTTCGCTGATATGTACATAGTATGAATGTAACTAGCATGTTTTGTCGCTTGTTTTCATACATAATTGTTAAGTTCTACATCTCCTTGCCATCTTTATTTAAGGAATCATCGTCTTCAAAATTTAATACCAGTACGAGTCGCAAATTTTGGACATTACATCTGTAGATAGATGGAGTACTAATAGATTAAATTCGTCACTTCTTCCGTCACGTCAAGTTGAGTGAAATAGCGGTAAGCCAATACAAAAAACAATGTGACGTGTAACGGAAATTGAAAAATCCAAGCTGTGGGTGTTGTAGGATCACACCAAACGTGTGTTTTTGTGCGTGGGATCACGTCGGGGTCACCAGATGTTGATAACTGAAGTTGTGGTCAGCTATTTCAACGTTAGGTGAATATATCGGAGACACTAAATAAAAGCAACTGGCTTCATGAAACAAATATATTCAAGTTAATTATTTTTGTTTGATACGTCGCCCTAACAATAACTCAACTTTCATTGTATTTTTTCAAAAAATTTTATTGTCTTCAGTTTTACTTTTGGTTGATTAAAAAATTTTGGATGAAATAATAATCTAAATTGTGATTTTCCAATTCAAAATGTTTTTATGGAAACAATGTGACTGCAGTTGTAGGAAGGCTTTCAACTGGCGTAAGAAATATGTTGTCCACAACCATGAACTGTATAGTGCAGTTCTGTAACGGTACATATATTCAGCCCTAAACTCTACTGTACTATTAATTTATATTGCCTTGCGTTCGCTAGCTTAAACAGTTTTAGAAACATAAAACTCTATTAACATCGTCAGTCTGGCTAATGGTAAGGTAAGTTTGTTCTATATTTGCTCGTTGTCACCTGAAATGCTGAAATTATGCACGCAAACACTGCAAGCAATAACAACCCAACAGTTTACATAAAAAGATATATAATTTGTAAAAAAAGCACAAATACAAGAAAATACGTGTACATAACACACCAAGAATAAAACGGCGTCCAAGCATACAGTGAAGATGTCAACAATACTTTAATTATCTACGAGCGAAAGCTGTTTCTACTCGCGTTATTACATAAAAATACATGTAAGTCAAACTCTGATAGTGCGAAATGTATTTAACTTTCGCGCACAAATATAGCAAAGGCAAAGGAGTCCTTTCTTTAAATGCGCTTGTTGTTGGAAGCACTATGCTATGAACGCTGCTTTGTAACATTCAAATCAAGCAACAAGATTTGTCAGCATATGACGCACTGCCTGCGTACTGGTTAAAAGTAATTCCCCGTTATCTAACTTGAAACAAGCAGGCGGTTGATTTCTTACAGCACGATTGTGATTCAGATTTGAAAGTTTCCATAGCAATATTTTTAATACGAACTAACACCAAAAATAGCCAACCAACACAATTTTACTATCTTTCAGGGCTTTTAAATCTAAACTTGGATGGATTTTGTAGGTTGGAGCCCCTAAGGCTCTAGAACAGCTATTTCCGAAAGCTTCAAACGGTATCAGTTTTATGTATTGGTGCATAACAGCACTCGCAAACATTTACCATCTTACTATTAAGTATTAAACAACTTGAAACAAGCAGACGGTGATTTTTTAAATGCAGTTGACAGGACTATTGTGATTTAGATTTACAATTTCTATAGTGATATTTCTAATACAGACTAAAACCAAAAATTGCCAACCTGTTACGGTATTAAAACAACTTTACGACACCCACCCAAGGTGAGCATCGCACCACGGAATCAGTCCTGGAAAACTGGCACACTTGCCCTGAGATCTGCTAAAAACAGGCTAAAGGCCACGGCTGGAACGCTCAGGGAGTCGGGCGTGAGTCACACGATACGTTCTGGGCAAGCGTGTTGAGGCATATATATAGGGTCCGTCAAAATTATGAGGGCGCCACCAAGCCTGTCTTAACCCGGATAACCGGGCCTGGGCGGTTAGACAGGGCGAAGTATTCAAGACACTCCGTCGATAGGGGTACTCGTGAATTATAAACTCACACAACGATTTCGTGATGGCAAAAATACTTAGATCATGAAGGGGGCCTTTTCAGCCACGGTAATGTCAGCACCAAGCCTACCTGCACGCTCTGATCTCACTGGCTCCACCGTACATTCATCTCCTCAATGATGGCCGCACACTGAAACAGAACATGCACAAAGCGACCAAGAATAAAGCGTCTCTTACTTAGATAAGCGTCTATTGGTCCAGTCTTACATTAGGGCAGCAAAGCGTGCAGCAAACATTGCGTTAACTCTTATAAATAAGCATCAGCTGATGGGCGCACTACGGTTACTAAACGACACCCATAACTGTACAACATCAAAAGCAGTTTGGCATATGAGTCCCACAACGGGAACGTTTGTTCATAAAAAAAAATGCTCACATGATAATTTGGGCAAACACAGCAAAGTCCAAGTGAGGGAAGTGATTAGATCAAAAATGAGCGAGCGACGCCACTTCGCGACAACGATTTAAGATGCGAAGGGTACGTTTTTAACGGTGCACAAGATTTCACAGTTATTCACATGATTAAGCGCACAGCTCGCGCACGAGAAGTTAGTATAATTCAATGGTTACAAATACCTTAATTTTATTGGTGACGATCCAAGAGATCAGCGTGCGGTCCAGCTTGCGGGAAACAGGTTGCCTGTGGCAATTCATTCGCCGCTAAAACGGCCGACGTGTGAATGGTCTAGATGCGCTCAAAATGGCGACAAAGGCTGGCGCTTCAACAAACGCCGCTACGACGGCCAAACTAGCCCAAGTGATGTCCTACCTCAACGGAATCCTCGCATAACGAGCTAAAGGGAACACTCCCTTACGTGACGACGTAGAACCGGGCATGGAATTCCATCACACCTACGCCTTGGCGTAATAAGATCGCCGTTAACGACACACACACACCTCCCTTGTTCAATCGCCTGAGTAGAACTGCCCAAGCAAGCAGCGTTCCGACCCCCGCCGTGGCGTGAGCCAAAACGGCGTTACCACGTGACTCTCGACAGCCAATGGCGAGGCGCCCAATAAAACAAATAAGTGCCAGTGGCAAAGACAGCCAATGGCGAGGCGCCCAATAAAACAAATAAGTGCCGGTAACGAAGACAGCGCGAGGCCTCGCAGTCACACCAACAGCGTAAATTCTAGAAGGTTCGGAAATCCTGCGAGCGTTAACCCCCGCTTGTCAAAGTACCAACAAAGGGGTGCCCCGGATGACGAGAAATACTGTGCTTGAGGCCAAATATGTGCAAAATCATTATTATGGAATTAGGCGGTGAAGCCAAATAAGTAACTAAAAGGGTTTAACATACGGGCACGCTGCCCTAAAGCCTAGGTGGCTAATTAAAATGCAAAATGACCTGACAAACCAACACAATTGGATTACCTTTCAGGGCTTTTAAATCTAAACTTGCATAGATTTTGTAGATTGGAGCGGCTAAGACTCTAGAAGAGCTATTTCCGAACGCTCCAAACGGTACCAGTTTTATGTATTGGTGCATAATAGCATTCGAAAGCATTCTCTGTCTTACTTTTGAATATTAAGCAACTTGAAACAAGCAGGCGGTGAATCTCGAAATGCAGTTGACAGGACTATTGTGATTTAGATTTACAATTTCCATAGTGATATTTATAATACGGACTAACACCAAAAATTGCCAACCAACCCATTTTTATTAACTTTCAGACCTTTTAAAGCTAAGATTGCATGGTTTTTGTAAGTTGGAGCCGCTAAGACGTTAGAAAAGCTATTTTAGAACGCTCCAAACTGTACCAGTTTTATGTATTGGTTCATAACAGCATTCACAAACATCTACTATCTTACTTTTGAGTATTAAACAACTTGTAACAAGCAGACGTTAAATCTTGAAATGCAGTTGACAGCACTACTGGGATTTAAACTTACAATTACCATAGTGATAATTATAATACGGACTAACACCAAAAATTGCCGACCAACACTATTTTACTACCTTTCAGGGCTTTTAAATTTAAACTTGCATGGGTTTTGTAGGTTGGAGCCCCTAAGATAGAAGAGCTATTTCCGAACGCTCGCGAAGGTACCAGTTTTATGTATTGGTGCATAATAGCATTCGCAAACAATTACTATCTTACTTTTGAGTATTAAACAACTTAAATTGACCAGGCGGTTGCTTTTTAAATGCAGTTGACAGGACTGTTGTGATTTAGATTTACATGCTTCCGGAGTGATAATTATAATACGGACTAAGACTTAAAATTGCCAACCAACACAATATTATTATCTTTCAGAGCTTTTAAATCTAAACTTGCATGGATTTTGTAGGATGGAGCGGCTAAGACGCTAGAAGAACTATTACCCGAACGAAACAAACGGTACCAGCTTTATGCATTGGTGCATAACAGCATTCGCCAACATTTACTATCTTGCTATTGAGCATTAAACAACTTGAAACAAGCAGGCGGTTGATTTTTAAATGCAATTCACAAGACTAATGTGATTGAGATTTGCAAGTTTGTTACGGTCTTAAACTGACTTTACGACACCGCACCGGCTCATACGATAACGAAACGGCCGGCGCGGGCCGCAACTGACGAAATCGGGACGAAATATCTCCTAGGCCGCTACCCAGCCGCAACAAGTTAGGCCGAGCTAGACTTTCAGTGGAGATGGGCGAGTCCTTTAACGAGATTATCTGAGGGTAACGGCCAGAAGGTCGGTAACTAACGGTAAAATAATGAGGGCGCCACCAAGCCTGTCTTAACCCGAATAACCGGGCCTGGGCGGTTAAACGGGAGCGAAGTATTCAAGATACTCCGTCGATAAGAATTCTCATGAGCTGCAAGCTCAAATAACAATTTCGTGATCGCAAATACTGGAATGGTAATATTGGGACTCTTTGGCCCAGACTGCGCAACCACTGGACCTACCTGCACGCTCTGATCTCTCACGTCTCGCCGTACACCAATCTTTACACTGTAAAAGGCGCTACCTGAAACAAAGCATGCACAGGTCGAATAGGAATAATACGTCCCTTAATTAAATATGCGTCTATTGGTCGATAACTACATCTGGGCCGCAAATCGTGCCGCCAAGCTTATGTTACTGCTTACGTTAAGCACCAGCTGATGGACGCGCTATGCTAGTAAACAACACACTATGGGTGGCCATGGACGCGCTATGCTAGTAAACAACACACTATGGGTGGCCGGCCGCAGTGGGCTCGACACTTTACATATTAGAGTACAGTTTAGAAATACGCCCTCCGGAAAAGGGCGCGTTAGTGCGCGATAACAGACGCCGACCTGCAAAGGCAACGGGAGCAGTGTAGCTAGCAGCAAAGCACGACGCCGCACAAAAGCGCGACGAAATAATTGAAGGCCTAACTCGTTAGGCAGCGGGGCAGCGTGACTGCAATATTTGACCAGGAAGAGGGGCTAACATAGCCTCACTAAAGCATGCGAATTTGGAATAGTTGCCAGCCCCTGCTACGTCGCCCACGCAGTCGTTGGCTGCGGTTAACACCTGATAAGCAAAGCACAAAGCCCTCGCAAACATAAACCAAGAGCTCGAACAGATTAGGGCGCGCCAGGCTCAGCACGGCGAGGCGTTGATTCCATTTAGGTATTAATCGGTACAATATAGCGAAGCTCGCGCACCTAACGTTACTGAATTAAAAGTTAGCACAAACGTAACACCAAAACATAGGCGCAGAGTTCTTTAGCTATTTAGGCGATGAGACGCGAAACTCGCGCACATGAACTTACTAGTAGGCTACCAAAGTAGCGTCTTGAAGCATGGTGGCCTCAAACCGGCATTAAAAGCCGCGACAAGCAAGCAAGGGGGCATGCATCCGCCCACACAAAGTTGAGCACAAAAGCACCACCGCTCGCACAAGCGACAGTTAATATGTTTAAATGGTTGTAATTACAAATACCTTAGTCCGTAGACGGTCTATGAGAGTTGCGTGCAGTCAGTTGGTAGAAGGCGGCAGTCTGTGGCAGCTCAATCGCCAAAACACAGCATTAGGGGTAAACGGGCTGGAATCCGCCAAGATGGCGGCGTTAGGACGCTCTCCTGAGAGCACACTTACGGCGGCAAAGAGGCCTACTTCGTCTTGCCTAGAAAGATCCTCGAAAACAGCGAGTTGAAAAGGGAAAGTCCCCTTTCTCAAAAACGCAGAACTGGCCCCGTGAAGCCCATCACACACCCACGCTTTGACGTAAAGACTTGCCACTCGCACAATCACACGCGACCTCTTAAAGGCGAAACAGTTTACGGCATATTCGCTGTAACAGCACGGGAAATAGGAGGGCTTTCACAGCAACGGTACTAACAAACAACGGCAATTTACACAACATTCGCTGAAACAGCACGAAAGGGGAAAAACAGGCTGGCGTCCCCGCCAATGGCGGGAACGCCGCGAAACGGCACACTCTGCGACTTCCTTGATCAACGGCGTGAGCTGAACTGCCCAAGCAAGCAGTGTCACAACCCCTGCAGTGGCGTGAGCCAAAACGGCGTTACCACGTGACTCTCGACAGCCAATGGCGATGCGCTCCATAAAACAAATAAATTCCGGTAACAAAGACAGCCAATGGCGAGGCGTCCAGGAAAACAAATAAGTTCCGGCAACAAAGATAGCACGAAGCCTAGCAGTCGCCTCAACGGCGTGATTTCTAGAAGGTTCGGAATTCTTGCGAGCGATAACACCCGGCTACCAAAGTACCAGCAAAGGGGTGCTCCAACTGACGAGAAATACTGCGTTTGAGGCCAAATATGTGCAAAATCATTATTATGGAATTAGGCGATGGAGCCAAATAAGTAACTAAAAGGGTTTAGCATACGGGCACGCTGCCCTAAAGCCTAGGTGGCTAATTAAAATACCAAAATGACCTGACAAGTTTCAACAGTGATATTTATAATACAGCCTAAAACCAAAAATTGCTATCCAACACAATTTTATTACCTTTCGAGACTTTTAGAGCTTAGCTTGCATAGATTTTGTAGGTGGGAGCGACTAACACGCTAGAAAGCTAGACTTAACACCAACCAACACAATATTATTATCTTTCAGGGCTTTTAAATCTGAACTGGCATGGATTTTGTAGGTTGGGGCGGCTAAGTCTCTAGAAAAGCTATTTCCGAACGCTGCAAACGGTACCAGTTTTATGTATTGGTGCATATCAGCATTCGCAAACATTTACTATGTTACTTTTGAGTATCAGACAACTTGAAACAAGCAGGTGGTTGATGCTTAAATGCAATTTACTAGACCATTGTGATTGAGATTTGCAAGTTTCAATAGTAATATTTATAATACGGACTAACACCAAAAATTGCTAACCAACAAAGTTTTATTATCTTTCAGGGCTTTTAAAGCTAAGATAGCACGGATTTTGTAGGTTGGAACGGCTAACACGCTAGAAAGGCATTTCCGAACGCTCCAGACGGTACCAGTTTTATGTATTGGTGCATAACAGCATTCTCAAACATTTACTATCTTACCTTTGAGTATTCAACAACATGAAACAAGCCGCCGGTTGATTTTTAAATGCAGTTGACAGGACTGTTGTCATTTAAACGGACCAGTTTCTATAGTGATTTTTATAAAACGGACTAACACCAAAAATTCCCAACCAACACAATTTTATCATCTTTCAGGTCTTTTAAAGCATAGCTTACACGCATTTTGTTGGTTGGAACGCCTGACGCCAGAAAAGTCTATCTGAATGCTCCAAGTAGTAGCAGTTGCTATCCAACACAATTTTATTACCTTTCGGGACTTTTAGAGCTTAGCTTGCATAGATTTTGTAGGTTGGAGCGACTAACACGCTAGAAAGCTATTTCCGAACGCTCGCGACGGTACCAGTTTTATGTATTGGTGCATAATAGCACTCGCAAACAATTACTATCTTACTTTTGAGTATTAAACAACTTAAATTGACCAGGCGCACAGTGGGCTGTAACTGCATTAAGGCGGACTTTTGAGTATACCACTCGACAGAACTTATTGATTATAATGAAACTTGTAACTTGTCATTTTCCGCTAAAATTAGTTTTTATATGAAAAAAATGCATTTTATTTTTTTTTTTTGTATGGAACGAAACAAAAAATGTCGTATTTCAGCCAATTGCTAGCCGATCTCGGCTTGGGTCGTACTAGTCTTTATTCTATGACTGTTTTCCGATAGCTTTCGGTAAAAAACGCGCTCACAGAGGTGCGATTCTGACGGATATACAGTGTGTCCCCGGATAGGTGAAACGACTCTTGTGAAAGGTAAAAAAATCTCGATTTAAATTTTCGTTTTTTGGGGTTCAGCGCTGCTTGGTTAAAGGCAAATTTCTAACATTATTTCAGTTTTGAAAAATCAAGTATGCCTTGGAAATGCTTAAAAATCCTATTTTTCTCTAGGGTAAAGTGCCTTTTATGTGGCAAATACGACAAAAAGTTATTAAGAAGGGTTGTTTAGAATCAACATCTAGGCCCCTATACGAAATTTCAAACTCCTCGGCCAACTTTGATCTCTCACATTTCTTTTTATACTTGTAGTTATTTCCCAAATCAATGAATTTTATTTTTAACAAAGTTTTTTTACTATGAAGTAAAAACCTTTGTTAAAAGTATTGGTTTTTCCAATTAAAATCTTTGTTAAAAGTAAAATTCTTTGATTTGGGACCTAAACATAAAAAGAAATTTTGAGAGATCAAAGTTGGCTAAGGAATTTTAAATTTGGTATAGGGGCCGAGATGTTGATTCTAAACAAGTTTTCTTAATAACTTTTTCTCGTATTTGCCACATAAAAGGTACTTTACCTTACATAAAAATAGGTGTTTTGAAAAATAGGATTTTTAAGCATTTCCAAGGCATACTTGATTTTTCAAAACTGAAATAATGTTAGAAATTCGCCTTTAACCAAGCAGCGCTGAACCCCAAAAAATAAAAATTTAAATCGAGAATTTTTTACCTTTCACAAGAGTCGTTTCACCTATCCGGGGACACACTGTATATCCATCAAAATCGCACCTCTGTGAGCGCGTTTTTTACCGAAAGCTATCGGAAAACAGTCATAAAATAAGGCCTAGTACGTCCCAAGCCGAGATCGGCTAGCAATTGGCTGAAATACGACATTTTTTGTTTCGTTCCATACAAAAAAAAAAAGAAAATACATTTTTTTCATATAAAAACTAATTTTAGCGAAAAATGACAAGTTACAAGTTTCATTATAATCAATAAGTTCTGTCGATTGGTATACTCAAAAATGCATTTTTTTAGAAAAAAATTGTAAGTCCGCCTTAATGCAGTTACAGCCCACTGTGAGGCGGTTGCTTTTTAAATGCAGTTGACTAGACTAAAGTGATTTAGATTTACATGTTTCCAGAGTGATAATTATAATAAGAACTAAGACTTAAAATTGCCAACCAACACAATATTATTATCTTTCAGGGCTTTTAAATCTAAACTTGCATGGATTTTGTAGGATGGAGCGGCTAAGACGCTAGAAGAAATATTACCCGAACGATCCAAACGGTACCAGCTTTATGTATTGGTGCATAACAGCATTCGCCAACATTTACTATCTTACTTTTGGGTATTAAACGACTTGAAGCAAGCAGTTGATTTTTAAATGCAATTCACAAGACTAATGTGAGTGAGATTTGCAAGTTTCAACAGTGATATCTATAATACAGCCTAAAACCAAAAATTGCTATCCAACACAATTTTATTACCTTTCGAGACTTTTAAAGCTTAGCTTGCATAGATTTTGTAGGTGGGAGCGACTAACACGCTAGAAAGCTATTTCCGAACGCTCCGGACGGTATCAGTTTTATGTATTGGTGCATAATAGCATTCGCAAACAATTACTATCTTACTTTTGAGTATTAAACAACTTAAATTGACCAGGCGGTTGCTTTTTAAATGCAGTTGACTGGACTAAAGTGATTTAGATTTACATGTTTCCAGAGTGATAATTATAATACGAACTAAGACTTAAAATTGCCAACCAACACAATATTATTATCTTTCAGGGCTTTTAAATCTGAACTGGCATGGATTTTGTAAGTTGGGGCGGCTAAGTCTCTAGAAAATCTATTTCCGAACGCTGCAAACGGTACCAGTTTTATGTAGTGGTGCATAACAGCATTCACAAGCATTCACTATCTTACTTTTGAGTATTAAACAACTTGAAAAAAGCAAGCGGTTGATTTTTAAATGCAATTAACAAGACTATTGAGATTGAAATTTGCAAGCTTCCATAGTGTTATTTATAACACACACTAACACCAAACATTTCCAACCAAGCTAAACTTGCATGGATTTTGTAGGTTGAAGCGGCTATGACTCTAAAAAGCCCTTTCCGATCGCTTCAAACGGTACCAGTTTTATGTATTGGTGCATTTAAGCATTCGCAAACATATACTATCTTACTCCTGAGTATTAAACAACTTGAAACAAGCAGGCGGTTGATCCTTAAATGCAATTACCAAGACTATTGAGATTGATATTTGCAAGTTTCCATAGTGTTATTTATAACAGGCACTAACACCAAAAATTACTATCCAACACAGTTTGATAATCTTTCAAGGCCTTTAAAGCTAAACTTGCAAGGATATTGTAGGTTAAAGTGGGTAAGACTCTAAAAAGCCATTTCCGAACGCTTCAAACGGTACCAGTCTCATGTATTGGTGCATAACAGTATCCGCAAACATATACTATCCTACTTTTAAGTATTAAACAACTTGAAACAAGCTGGCGGTTGATCCTTAAATGCAATTAACAAGACTATTGAGATTGGCATTTGCAAGTCTCCATAGTCTTATTTACAACACACACTAACACCAAAAATTACCAACCAATACGGTTTGATTATTTTTCAGGACTTTTAATCTTAAACTTCCATGGATTTTATAATTTGAAGCGACTAAGGCTCTAAAAAGTCCTTTCCGAACGCTTCAAACGGTACCAGTTTTATGTATTGGAGCATAGCAGCATTCGCAAACATTCACTATCTTACTTTTCAGTAATAAACAACTTGAAACAAGCAGGTGTATGATTTTTAAATGCCATTTGCAAGACTATTGTGATTGAAATTTGCCAGTTTCCATAGTGTTATTTATAATACGGACTAACACCAAAAATTCCCAACCAACACAGTTTTACTATCTTTCAGGGCTTTTAAAGCTAAGCTAGCATGCATTTTGTAGGTTCGCGCGACTAAGACGCTAGAAAAGCTATTTCCGACGCTAGGAACAGTACCTGTGTTATGTATTTGTGCATACAAGCATTCGTAAACATTTACTATCTTACTTTTGAGTATTAAACAACTTGAAAAAAGCAGGCGGTTGATTTTTAAATGCAATTAACAAGACTATTGAGATTGGCATTTGCAAGTTTTCATAGTCTTATTTACAACACACACTAACACCAAAAATTACCAACCAACACAGTTAGATAATCTTTCAGGGCTTTTAAAGCTAAACTTGCAAGGATTTTGTAGGTTAAAGCGGTTAAGACTCTAAAATGTCATTTCCGAACGCTTCAGACGGTACCAGTTTCATGTATTGGTGCATAACCGTATCCGCAAACATTTACTATCTTACTTTTGAGTATTAAACAATTTAAAAAAAGCAGGCGGTTGATTTTTAAATACAATTAACAAGACTATTGAGATTGGCAACACACACACACTTCACACACTAACACAAAAAATTCCTGTTTGATCATCTTTCAAGGCTTTTAAAGCTAAACTTTCATGGATTTTGTAGGTTGAAGCGACTAAGACTCTAAAAAGCCCTTTCCGAACGCTTCAAACGGTACCAGTTGTATGTATTGGTGCATAACAGCATTCGCAAACATTTACTGTCTTACTTTTCAATAATGAACAACTTGAAACAAGCACTCGGTTGATTTAAAAATGCCATTTACAAGACTATTGTGACTGAAATTTTGCAAGTTTCCATAGTGTTATTTATAATACGTACTAACACCAAAAATTACCAACCAACACAGATTTATCACCTTTCAGGGCCTTTAAAGTAAAACTTGCAAGGATTTTGTAAGTTGAAGCAGGTAAGACTCTAAAAAGCCCTTTCCGAACGCTTCAAACGGTACCAGTTTTATGTATTGGTGCATATATATCGTTTTATTTATGTTGTGTTTATTTTTTTCCTAGCGAAAGCGACGATTGTTACAGGGTATTTTTTGATTTATTTGATTCAAATTTCTTATTTTCAGAAAAAAATATTTATATTTTTGGGGATTTCAATTTGTACAGCGTTACTCCTAAATTATTGGTGGAACAGGAGCAATTCATGGATCTTCATAATCTGATCCAATTTAATGGAATACTAAACGTAAATAACAGAATACTTGATCTGGTTGTGGCTAGACGGACGGTGCTGGTAGAGAGGTATATTTTACCACTTGTTAGTGAGGATGCTCACCATCCTGCCTTGTTGGCAGGCGGTTGATTTTAAATGGAAATAACAAGACTATTTCCATAGTGGTATTTATAACACGGACTAACACCAAAAATTACCCACCAACACAGTTTTTATTATCTATTAGGGCTTTTAAAGCTAAACTTGCATAGATTTTGTAGGTTGAAGCGGCTAATACTCTAAAAAGCTCTATACGAACGCTTAAAACTGTAGCAGTTTGACGTATTGATGCATAACAGCATTGGCAAACATTTACTATCTTACTTTTGAGTATTAAACAATTTGAAACATACAGGCGGTTGATGTTTAAATGCAATTTACAAAACTACTTATTGTGATTGATATTTGCAATTTTCCAGTGTTATTTATAACACGGACTAACACCAAAAATTGCCAAACAACACAGTTCGATTATCTTTCAAGGCTTTTAAAGCTAAACTTGTATGGATTTTGTAGATTGAAGCGGCTAAAACGCTAGAAAAGCTATTTCCGAACGCCTCAAACAGTACCAGTTTTATGTATTGATGCATATGAGCATTCGCAAACATTTACTGTCTTACTTATGAGTATTAAACAACTTGAAACAAGCAGGCGGTTGATTTTTAAATGCAATTAACAATACTATTGTGATTGAGATTTGCAAGTTTCCATACTGCTATTTATAACACGGACTAACACCAAAAATTACCAACCAACACAGTTTTATTATCTTTTAGGGTTTTTAAAGCTAAACTTGCATGGATTTTGTAGGTTCAAGCGGTTAAGACTCTAAAAAGCTTTCTCCGAACGCTTCAAACTGTAGCAGTTTTATGTATTAATGCATAACAGCATTGTGAAACAATTACTACCTTACTTTTGAGTATTAAACAACTTGAAACATGCGGGCGGTTGATGTTTAAATGCAATTTACAAAACTATTGTGATTAAGATTTGCTATTTTCCAGTGTTACTTATAACACTGGCTAACACCAAAAATTGCCAACCAACGCAATTTTATTATCTTTCAAGGCTTTTAAAGCTAAGCTTGCATGAATTTTGTAGGTTGAAGCGGCTAATACTGTAAAAAGCTTTTTCCGAACGCTTCTCACAGTACCAGTTTTATTTATTGATGCATAACAGCTTTCGCAATCATTTACTATCCTATTATTGAGTATTAAACAACTTTAAATATGGAGGCGGTTGATCTTTAAATGCAATTTACAAGACTATTGTGATTGAGTATTCCAATTTTCGGGTGTTATTTATAACACGGACTAACACCAAAAATTGCCAACCTCGCGCCTCGTGCGCGGAGGCGTCCGATGTTTTGTGCTGTTACAGTAAATTTTGGATTGTGTTTATTAAGACGGTTGTCGGCGAGATGTGTCACAACAGTTGAAGAAATTGAAGTGCTTAAAATTATCTCGTCCATTACCACTGCTACTGCATATGATGGTATTAGTAGTCAAATTAGTAAACTGTGCGTTTCATTTCTTTTGCCAGTTATATCACACTTAATCAATTTCTGTCTATTTAATTCAGTTTTTCCTAATATATGGAAACGTGCTGTTGTTATACCCGTGCCAAAAGTAAATCCTCCAGTAGAGTTGAAAGATTTAAGACCGATCAATATTTTACCTGTATTATCCAAAGTACTGAAAAAAGTCATGGAGCAGCAGCTACGTCAACACTTGAATTTGAATAACATTGTACCTGTTACACAATTTGGTTTCAGAAAGGGACATAGCTGTACTACAGCGCTGCTACATATAACTGATGACATTATCTCAGCTACGGATGTAGGTAAAGTAACTGATCTTATCTTGTTGGATTACTCCAAGGTATTCGATACAATTAACCATAATATTCAGTTGTCTATCTGCCATTACATAAGTTGTTTGCCAAATGCCGTTAAAGTGACTATGAAGTTCAAATTTTGCAGCAATACAACAGGCGTTCCACAAGGATCTATTCTTGGGCCTCTTCTATTTACAATCTATATCTCACACTTCCCATCTACTTTAAACTTTTGTGCATCTCATTTTTACGCTGATGACCCGCAGATCTATTTTTCTTTTAATATTCAAGACATTATTACTGCTAATAAGCGTATAAATGAAGATTTGGAAAAGCTAGCTGCCATTTCGCATAAACATGCACTTAAGCTTAACGGGGAGAAATCGGCGGTAATTTTTTTTTTGTAAAAACGCTGAAATCGAACTAGCAAAAAGTAAAATTATTTTTAAAATAAATAATAACCCAATACCTGTTGTTGACAGTGTCAAAAACCTAGGTGTAATTCTCGACTCGACATTACGTTTCAAAAAATACATATCAAAATGTATGCAAAAAGCATATTGTAATTTAAAGTCAATTTTTGTAAATCGCCACCTATTTAATACACAAGTCAAAACCATTTTATGTAATAATCTAGTTCTATCTCAGGTTGATTATGGCGATGTAGTGTATGGACCATGGCTTGATGCACAGGACAAGGTCAGGTTACAAAAACTACAAAATGCGTGCTTACGTCTTATCTTTGGTATAAGAAAATATAATAAAATTTCGTATAAATTAAAAGAAGTTAAATGGTTAAATATGTTCAATAGGAGATCATTACATTGTGCATGTCTATATCGTACAATTATTTTGTATAAAACTCCTCCATATTTGTATAATAAGATATCATTTCGTACAGATGTACATAACTTGAGGTTTAGGGGCAATGTCAGTATTCCATTATGCTACTCTGAGTTTAGAAAACGCCGTTTTGTTTATAATTTTGCAAAATGGTATAATGACTTACCCCAAGACCTCAAATTAACACCGACTTCTTGTTTGCGGTCACGAAAAACAAACAATTAAAATGGTAGGGTAGTATAGTAAGAATGACTAGGACTAGATACTTCAGACGAATATTGAAAGTAAAACAGAAAGAAAAACAACGCTGCGGAAGGCAACGAAACACTTGGGAAGGAATCTTAGAAACAATAGAAAATAGAGGAAACGAGCATAGATAAGCAAAACGTATACTACCGACCGTTATCTGTTCAGAGAATGGATAGAGAACCCGATGCTTTAGGGGTTTAAGGCATAAGCGAAAGGAAAATAAGAAGAATACAATTATTCATAATTGACATACCATGGAAATGCCCTGGATACTACACTCGTTTATTCGTTCCAGCTCTTGTTATAATTTGTAATTCTATTAAACTATTCACTCACAAGCTGATCCTTTAAGCTTTATTTGCATATAGCAGGACTTTTCATAATCGAACCAGTTGTAAATTTGTCCTAACTAGTAAATTTTTTGGAACTAAAAAAGTTACTGTGCAGTTTTCATCGTCGAGGTCGAAAAGTGGAATTATCTCAGATTTTACAATCGGCCAAACTTCTGTCAGCATCAATCTCCATGAGAGTTACGTTTTTCCGACTTGCTGGTGGTAGACCAAATCACTTTCACTCATGTTCACACTTTAAATCGCTTTGGCCGTCGACTTTTAAAATCAAATGCATTTCTCGAAAGCAAATTCAAGACTGACTTCATAACAATTACAAGTGTTGTTACATACATACATTAAATAACTTATTTACATAACTGACACTGTATGACACACTGCGTCACAAAAGCAATGACTATTCAGCCATTCTAGACCATTACGCAATAGATATACATAACACCCTACACCAAATACCCCATGTTAAATTATGTACATATACATTTAATTAAAATCTTTTCATTAACAAAGCACTACAAGCTTGTCTTAAAGTAATTTTTTGGCTTTTATAGAACCTCCCTTGCATACGAAAGAAGCTATTTCAATTTTGGCAAGCACATTTTAAGTTTGAGAAGATTCAGGGACTTTTATCAAAATCAACATTTTCTAAAAGATGGATAATACAAAAGTTGTCCATCTGTCCAAATTTATGCGGGCCACATATATCGGGTGTAACACGATCATGGTACACCCCATTTTCTTTTTTTTTGCTTTGAAGATATATTTTTGAAACTTCGTGCATGGTATGTACTAGGGATATTCCGAATACTCGTATTCGTATTCGTATTCGCGAGTATTCGCTATATTTTCAATATTTGTATTCGTAATCGTATTCGCCAAAATTAACACGAATATTATACGAGTATTTGACATTAAAATTATAGAAATATAGATAAGAATTGTAATAAAAATATGAAACAGCTATTCATACATTAAATAAAACATTTTTTAATATATTAATCATTCTATAACATTAAATAAAAAACAAAACTATTTCCACACTATTTCTAAAATTCGCAGCGCGTACAAAAACGATGTTGATGTTGATATTTTTCACTCAAGGTCATGTATTCGTATTCGTATTCGTATTCGCGAATATTCATAAGAGTATTTGTATTCGGTATTCGTATTCGCGAATATGAATTTTTGTATATTCGGAACATCCTTAGTATGTACTAAATAAACGTTATTTTTTGACATGTAAGTAATTTTTTCACATCCGGTTTCAACGAAAGTGATAGCAAATTTTGATTTTAAAATACAATACCCTATATGCACATTATTAGATTTTTGGATTCTATAACATTTTCGGAATCTATTGATATCACATAAGTAACATTTAAAGTGTAAAACTTTTGCTAAAAATAATTTAAATTTGTTAATTAAGTGTGCCATGACTTTTCGGATTCGTTTCAATCGACCGACCCATGTAATGCCAGAAAAATCGAAATCACGTGGAAAATGCTAAATTATGTGATTAACGACTAAACAAAGTTTTTCAAAATGGTTTTTTGCACGAAACTATTTTTTTTTCAAATGAAACCTTTTTTTTTTTTTTTTTATTGTCAGATTATTACTATTTACAATCTGCTCGTAGAACAATAAGTAAATTACGTAAATGTAAGTGATAGGTGTGACAATGGAAGCAAATGTTCATCAACATCGCTTCAGTTACAACTAATGCGTATTAACGCTTACAAAGAAACATATAATAATCTCGAGAACTAAAATCTAAACGGCAAGTCAAGAGTGTACTGCCTCTTAAGTCTCCGATTGTGAACACTGTTGTCCAATAAGTTTAGTGCTAGACTATTAGGGTGAAGTTCTAGTTTGGCGATATAGCTTTCACTGCTTTTCACTATCTCTTCTTTCACAGAGCGCACTTTGAGGTCACTGTAGATATCCGCGTTGCTTATGTAGTACGGTGCGTTGAGGATTGTTCGAAGGGTTTTTGTTTGGAATCTCTCTATTATTGCTAGATTAGTGGATGACGCGGTCCCCCAGAGTTGAATTCCGTAAAGCCATATCGGTTTGAAGATTACTTTATAAATGAGGAGTTTGTTGTGAAAGGAAAGTTGGGAATGTCTGCCCAGCAACCAATAGTGCTTGCTGAACTTCAAGTTGAGTTGCTTACGTTTGGTCCATATATGGGTTCTCCAGGTCAAGCCTCTATCAAGATGGATACCTAGGTATCTTGCATTGTCGGCTTGTGGTATTATTGTTCCGTTGAAAGAGATGGGTGGACAAGTGCCTCTTCTCTTTGTAAAGGTGACTTGGACGGAGTTGGTTTGGTTGATTTTGATTCGCCATTTTTGAAACCAGTCTTGAATGACGTCGATATGGGTTTGAAGTTTGGTGGAGGCCCTTGCTGGATCTTCGTCTGTAGCCAGTAGCGAAGTATCGTCAGCAAACGTTGCGATTGAGACTTCCGCACTGGTTGGTAAGTCTGCTGTGTACAATAGGTACAATACTGGTCCTAAAACACTCCCTTGGGGTACTCCAGAGCCTATAGGGATCAGGTTGGTAAGCTCTTCTTCATATTTGACTTGGAAGAGTCTGTCCTGTAGATAAGATCGTAGTATGAGGTAAATGTTATTGGGCAACCACTTTTTTAACTTATACAGTAATCCTTTGTGCCAGACTTTGTCAAAAGCCTGACTGACGTCTAGAAATACAGCACTGCAGTATTTTTTGCCTTCAAAGGTGGCGTTAATAATTTCTACTACTCTATGAACCTGTTCAATTGTGGAGTGCTGTCTTCTAAAGCCGAATTGATGGTTAGGTATGAGATTTTGTTCTTCTAAAATTGGCATTAGTCTATTGAGTAGCAGTTTTTCGAATAGCTTTGAAATTATGGGTAATAAACTTATCGGCCTGTACGACTCTGCTAAGTTGGGTGGTTTGCCAGGCTTTTGGATTAAGATAATTTTAGCAACTTTCCATTGTGCTGGGAAATGGGCCGTTCTTAATACCGCGTTAAATATTAATGTCAGTAACGTGAAGCCTTTAGGTGGGAGTTCTTTCAGAATTTGACCTGTTATTAAATCGTACCCGGGTGATTTTTTTGTAGGCAAGTTTTTTATGGCATCTTTTACTTCTTTCACTGTAGTGGTTTTGATAGGCAGTGATAGTTGCAAGGGGGCATCCAAGAACCTGTCAATTTCTTCTTCGTCAGCTCCGGGTGCGCCATGTATCGGTTGGAAGACTTCCTTAAGATGTTCGCCAAATACCTCAGCTTTCTCAGCATCGCTTTTCGCCCAAGTTCCGTTTACTTTCCGGATCGGTGGAACGGGTTTTTGCGGTTGCTTTAGCCTTTTGGTGGCTTTCCACAGTGAGTAGTCACTCGCTTCTGTGGCCGACAAACCTTCGATAAAATCTTTAAAAGTCTCGTCTCTGTATTCCTGCAGCATTCTCTTTAGTTCTCTTGCTGCAGTATTGTAACGATGTTTCTCTTCGGGGTAACGTCTTCTCTGCCATTCTTTGCGTAATCTTCTTTTTTCTGTTATTTTGTTCGTGATTTCTATTGGGTAGCCTTTCTTCCTGTGTTTTTCTGGTAGTGTAGGTGTTGCTTTCCAAGCGGCATTCTGTAATGCCGTCAAGAGTTTTTCTACTGCCTTTTCGATGTCGTCCGCTGTTTGTAGTTTTATCTTTAGAGAGATGTTTTCTTCGAGTATCTCCCGAAAGTAGTCCCAATCAGTTAAGTGATTGTGTAGTTGCGGTGGTTTAGTTTTATGAGTTATGGATGTACTTATGGTTAGTATAACGGGAGTATGATCTGAGCAGAGGTCATAGCTATCTTCTACGTTTATATATGCTTGCCCTATAGCCTTAGTGATGAAGAAGTCTAGACAATCTGGGATTTTCGTCAGGTCAGTGGGCCAGTAGGTGGGTTTACCCGTTGAAACGTGATCTAGGTGCTTTTCTTGCATCACTGTTTGTAAGGCTCTTTCTCTTGGGGAGATCAGTCGAAATCCCCAGTGCGGATGTTTGGCATTATAATCACCAGCGGAAATGAATCTGGGGCCTAGTGATTTGAAGTACTCCTCAAATCCTTCTTTGTTTGTTCTGTATCCGGGGGGGCAGTATGCTGCAGATATTGCTAGGGGTCCAATCCAGTCTTCTACCTTTAGTGTTGTGGCTTGCAGAAAATCTCTGTCGAATTTGTTTAATTCACAGTGTTTTATATTTTGTTTAATGATGATCGCAGTTCCTCCTCTAGCGTTACCATTCGGGTGTTGTGTATCATAAGTTTTGTAGCCTGGTATTTTGAAATAAGTGCGGGCAGTAAAGTGCGCCTCGGAAACAAGCAGTATGTCAACCTGGTTAGTGTTAAGGAATGCCTCTACTTCCTGACGATGTTGCGTCAGGCCATTTGCGTTCCACGTAACGATCTTATATTGAGCCATTTTTGTTGGTAATTTGTTGTCTAAGTGCAGCGAGTTCATTACTAAGTGTTTCTATAGTTTTTCTCATTTCCCTAGTTTCACGTAGGAGATCCGTTATAACGTTGTTTTGGTTTGTAATGGTTTCCTGCATAAATTGGAATGTCAGTCTTTCTTGATTGATGGAAGTGCTATTTTGATCGGTGCAGATTGCTTGCTTATATGACCCTAGCCCCAGTGGTTGTATATTGTGGGTGGTAGTTGCATTTGATGTCGCAATTTGCTGGTTATTAGCGTGCCTAAGTGGTGGAAAATCAGATGGCGCTAAGGCAAACCTTTGTGTGACTTGTGGTTGTTGCTTGTCAGATCTCGATTTAGAATTTATATTACGTCGATTTAGTATTTCGATGTACACTTGGCATCCTTTGTAATTGGCTGGGTGGTCGCCTTTACATAATGCACATTTTATTGTTGGGGTGTTGTCAGTGGGACAGTTCCTAGTGTCATGGTTCGCTCCGCATTTGACACATCTAAACGGACGTGTGCAAAAGTTGCGTGTGTGTCCATAGCATTGGCATCTTTTGCATTGCGTGAGTGTATTTTTCTTATGTGGCGGCTCCACTTGTATTTTAGCGTATGTACTAGGGATGTTCCGAATACTCGTATTCGTATTCGTATTCGCGAGTATTCGCTATATTTTCAATATTTGTATTCGTAATCGTATTCGCCAAAATTAACACGAATATTATACGAGTATTTGACATTAAAATTATAGAAATATAGATAAGAATTGTAATAAAAATATGAAACAGCTATTCATACATTAAATAAAACATTTTTTAATATATTAATCATTCTATAACATTAAATAAAAAACAAAACTATTTCCACACTATTTCTAAAATTCGCAGCGCGTACAAAAACGATGTTGATGTTGATATTTTTCACTCAAGGTCATGTATTCGTATTCGTATTCGTATTCGCGAATATTCATAAGAGTATTTGTATTCGGTATTCGTATTCGCGAATATGAATTTTTGTATATTCGGAACATCCCTAGTATGTACTAAATAAACGTTATTTTTTGACATGTAAGTAATTTTTTCACATCCGGTTTCAACGAAAGTGATAGCAAATTTTGATTTTAAAATACAATACCCTATATGCACATTATTAGATTTTTGGATTCTATAACATTTTCGGAATCTATTGATATCACATAAGTAACATTTAAAGTGTAAAACTTTTGCTAAAAATAATTTAAATTTGTTAATTAAGTGTGCCATTACTTTTCGGATTCGTTTCAATCGACCGACCCATGTAATGCCAGAAAAATCGAAATCACGTGGAAAATGCTAAATTACGTGATTAACGACTAAACAAAGTTTTTCAAAATGGTTTTTTGCACGAAACTATTTTTTTTCAAATGGAACCATGTTGGACCGATGTACCTTGCAATACTACCACTGATAAGGAGCCTGGTATATCCACTTGGCAACTGGGACAAGTACAGCTGAAATTACAACTTATTAAAATTATTATATTGAAGTTTGTTTTAATTAAATGGTAATAAATCATTAAGGTGGCTTTGGAAAAACTAAACACTTAATTAAATTTGTCAAACATTTATGTCGGCTTATCAGTGTTTCCATAGTATGTTTGAAAATGCTTATAATTAATGTTAATTCGGTCCAAAATGCTGCAAATTTATACAAGATATTTATTTATGGAAAATATCAAAAGGATGTAGTTGTTGCTACCAACCTTTACTCTGAAGGATATCCTGATCGACAATGCTGTGCTAGAAATTATTTTCAAGGACTTGAAAATCAATTCCTGAAAAGTCCCAATAATGATTCCAAATTGAAATAAAATGGATTTTTAAATTTTCTCCTAATTGTAATGTTGATTGTATTAGTCGCACATTTAAATAAAACATATGGGTACATCCCTTATTAATGACAGTATTGACTGGTACCTTGGAACTATTATGATTCCATTTGAAAACATTAAGTTTTGTCCCAAAAACCATTTTGAAAAAACTAGATCACATAATTTAGCATTTTCGACTTGGTTTCGATTTTTCTAGCATTACATGGATCGATTGCAATAAATAGAAACAGTCATGGCATATTTATATAAAAAAATAGAAATTAAATTTACGAAAATTTTGACAGGCGAAATGTCACCTATGCAGTATTCATAGAATTACTTAGAATTTAAAAATCCAATAATATAGGATGTTCCATTTAAAAATCAAAAGTTGGTATCACTTCTGTTGAAACCGAAAGTGGAAAAGAATTATTTATTGCAATGGTATGTCTAATTAGTGTTGTAATATGTTATTAATTTAATTTTTAAATAAGCGTACCACGCAAATATATTTTTATATTCGTGTTATCAAATCTTAGGGTGATTAAAAGTGACTTGTAAATTGATAGATAAAATAAATAGTTGTACGCCCTTTATAATATTTTATTTATCTGCAATTAATCCAATAATACGCTAGCTCAAATCGATTAAGCACAGACTGATCTCGGTTGGGTCTACCCTGAATGCATAGTTTATTAAAATTATTAAATACGGATCTGTCTCCGCATACGCTTAACTGCGCACAATCTAAACTGAAATTGGGTCAAGTATAAGCCAAGATGGACGCCGTTTGCAAGATCGCGTCAAATTGAATAAACAAAACAAGTGAAATCGATCACAGTTCTATTGGTAACTATTTAAATTAGTTGGTTTTTGCGGCATTAATCCTCATTCTAACATTTGTTTATGGGGCTCGCGTCTATCTCCCAATTGTTTATTTTGGCGTCGGTCTGGGTCTCACTAACGGATAACCTCAAATAATGGATTTTGGGCTTCCTGACAGACTAGATTCACTCGTACGGCGATGGAACTGGCCTGGATTGCCGCATGCATGAATTTCCCGGTACTCACTTAATTATTTCTAGAATTAACAGTACGTGGACTGGCCGATCTTATAGAATCGGGGTGTTCGTAGACTACGCTGACCTCGTTATGGGGCTGCTATGGTTCGGATCGTGTTGTTTAGGCACGGGCACGTATCCCACGGACTGCTGAATGGCACTGGTGCCCCAATGGGCTGGCTGGACTGGTAGACCTTCTCGTAGGTGTCGGAATTAAGGCTGCTTCGGATCGAAGTTATGTCAATCAGCATCGGACACCTCAACAATTTTTGGTGGCGGATTTTGATAAAAATAATACCACATGGGCACACAAATTTGCTCAACATACTGGTAAAGTTTCAAATATGTATTTTTATTTTTAATATCAGAAATTTTAATTTTAATACAGAGCACAATTTCACACGTTAAGCCATTAATTTATTCATTTGTCTTTTTTTTTGTTATAAACAAAAGCTAGTTAGTTTCAAATTAATTACGGATGTTAACATGGTTCAAGATACTGACTTTTAACAATAAATTTTACTTAAAACTAGGATTTTGTACACTAATATTACATCTAAAATACTAGTTTACATTTATACTAATTTTGCGTGTCTATTTGTCACTGCACGTCTTTTTAATTTGCGTTTAAATATTCATATGTCACTGCACTCATTAGAGTAATTAATTCGCGCATTTCCTGCACTGGCTTCCTTTGAATTCACTGTTTGATTTTCCATACATTTTTAAGTTCATATGCTGTCTCCTTTTCTGCACTTTCTATAACCCTTGCCTTTTGATTCTTACGGTTTCCTTCAAATGCTTTAATGCCTTCATTCTTGTCTGCTCATTGCATGTTCATAAGCTTATCTATCTTTCAATTACCTTTCTTATAAAACCCTGACTGGATTTCACTATTAAACTGTACCTGAATTCTACGCTTCATTTCCTTGCGTTTGCGATCCATATTGTAATTATTAAATTTCATTCGGCTTGGCATTTACTTTAGCACAAACCTAATCAATTAACTGAACTTACATTCAACTTAGATCCCTGTTCAAATTGAGCTTTGCTTATTGCGTTCATTAATTAATTATTCTGCAATTACTGGCATCTCATTACAAATGTATTCATTCTGGCAAATTCAAGTTTTAGTTTTGCAGTTATATAAAATATCTCACTCTGAGCTTTCATGAAATGTCCATTAATTTGGCAATGCTAACAGAGTTGATTGGTAGGGCTTAAAACCACAGCATTATATGTCAAAAAGTGAAGTTTGCTTAGTACATATGATGTGCCAAGTTTCAATAATTTACCTAATAAAAAAAGAAATGGCGGTTTACGATGATCGTGTTACACCCGGTCCAGTTACGGGAATGTTGTACAGGGAATTCCAAAATGCACTGACTCTCTTTGGTATCAAATAATTTGTTTATTTGTGATCATATCTTGACTCTGTTTGCTGATTTTCATCAAGACAGCATGATGGGAGTTTGTTTGACATTAAGTGTAATTAGTTGTCATGCACAATTACGCATTTCAGCAGTGTGTTTTTTGTGTTACTCATTATTTGCCTACACACGTCGTAAAGTTAATGCCAGATTTTTTTTGTGAGAATATCTCAAATATTGTGTATATAACAATAGACCCCGTAATCTTGAAGATCTCCAACAAAACATTGCAAAGGAAATTGAGGCGATTCAACTGGAGATGTTGGGTAAAATGATTTTGTGCTACGACTGGAAGAATATGTACCAGAAGAAAGCCGTCACTTACGCTATTCAATTTTTAAGTAGACAACTCTCAGAATGATAGATTAACACGTTGCATTTGTAATTTTTTATGTACAAGCAATAAAGTTAAAGTTCCCCATGTAGCCAAGAAACGTGCAGTATATTTGATAATTTCCTTAGTAATATTTAAATAAAAATTACCTGTGCACCTGACGTGAAATATTATGTTAAATAAAATAAATAGTACATAAGAAAACATATTTTTACTTAAAACAATAATGCATTGAATAATAGATTTAAAATCCTCATCATTCATAAAACTATTCTTGGACGCACCACACCAACGAATTGTTAGTTTGGAAAGTCTTCAGCAGTATGGAAAATTTTTGAAGGCGTTCATGCCTGACAGGAAGAATGTTAATTTTTACGAGTAGTTATGCAACCCAATACACAATCGTCCCACTCTAGGAATATTGCAGCGCTACGAAAATGCATGCTGTTTGATTTCATCATGTATTATAAGCAGTTAATTCCTAAAGGAATATATCAGTCGAATTATTAAGATATCAGAGTAAGATCAGTTAATTATAGTAACGGAGTAGCGGAAAGTATCGATAATAAAATCTACATTAAAGTGAACAAATGAAAATACAGTGTGTTCCATTGTATCTCTAAACATCTTCATATTTTTTATATTACATCCCGCATCTAAAAGACGAAGGAAGTATCGTAACCGTGATAAAATCATCTGAGATTTCTTCAAATCTTCACGTTTCTGGGTCCTTATATGACGAAAAACATGTTTTCTCAATACCATCTGTCCGTCTGTCTGTCTGTCTATCCGTCCATCTGTTGGTAATATAGCTCAGAAATCATTTGTTGGAGAAAGACGATATTTTGCATGTTGATTATATGTCTACCTGGTTCGAAACCGAATATAAGTACTTTCGGTCAAATATATATAGAGTGGGCACCTTAAAAAAATTAATTCTGTCTATTTTTTTTTAACTCAAGAACTATTAGTTTAATAAAAGTAATATTTTGCATATCGTTCAAGTTTTTACCCTCGCTGAAAACAAACGTATTTTGGAGCTAACAGATACAGGGTGATCGCCTTAAAAAATTAAATTTTGTTTAATATTTCCCACGTCTAAAAGACGAAGCAAGTATTGTATCGCGAAAAAATGACCTTTCGAGATTGCTTCAAATATTTGCATTTCAGGATACCTAGATAACGAAAAACAGGTTGTTTCAATTTCGTCTGTCTGTCGGTCTGTCTGTCTGTCTGTCTGTCTGTCTGTCTGCTGGCGGTATAACCCCAAAAACTATCTGTTGATGGAAGACGATATTTTGCACGAGGATTATATGTCTACCTAGTACGAAACCGAATATACTTTCCGTCAAATATATACAGGATGAGCACCTTAAACTAAGATTTTGCCTAGTTTTGCTTTAACTCAAGAGCTATTAATTAAATAGTAGTAATATTTTGTACATTATTCTCCTTAGCATAGAATTTCGGCTTAGACCGCGTATATATTTGTATATGAACACCCAGCATTTTCTGGCTTAATGTGCCTTGCACCTTGTGAAGTCGAGCAAAAACCCGCGCGATGGCCATGCTCTATGGTGGCTCGTGTTGTTTGAGTATCTTGAGAACGAGGATACTTAGGCAGATTTGGCCGTTTTGCTGTTTGTGCATCCATATTCACTAACGTTTCGCAAGACCTTGCAGCTTGCATCATCAGAGTGAAAGTCGCACTAAGAACCGAAGGTCGGTGTGGAGCTATTTATAGTCCTCTGTGCCAGGAGTGCGGAGTGGCGTAACGCTGGTTGGTCATCCGAGTGCAACGTAATCCGTGGGGCGTGGCCGTATGACGCAGAGTGGTTGTAATGCTTTAGATCGTGTATCACAGGGGTCCACGTTTTACTAAGCTTAAAGCCATCTTCCCTGTTGATATTATTTGGATGTTTTTCTATTTCTATGGCTTCACGTATCACTCGCGGGAAGTAATGAGGTATTCTGGCAGGTACTCTGGCTCTGGCTTTTCAAGGTAAAGGATAGAAGGGCACGATAACTCAACGTGTGAACCACGTCAGAGGCGAAACTCGACTAACTATCGGAAGGGGAAAGGCGAGAATTTATAGGCAAGCGCCGTTGCGGTTCAGCAAATGACGTCACGGTTCAGTGGCGGTGGGCGGGGCTTAGAAATTAGCACTTTCCACATAGAAGGAAGGGGAAAGCCTTCGTCCCGATTGAGATTGTTAGAGTGTTTGTAGAGCTCAATGGCTTCGTGAATCTTTCTGCTAACGAAGAATGGGGATTTGCAGATGATGGAAGTTTCATTAAAAAGGATCTTATGACCAGTATCGCGTTGCTGTTCGGCGATGGCTGATGATGAAACGAGACCCGACTTGAGGCAGCGCTGGTGCTCAGAGATGCGAGTTTTTACTGAACTACCTGTTTCACCAATGTATACAGCATTACAAGAGCAAGGAACTCTATATAAACCTTCAGATGACATAGTGTTTAATTTATCTTTAGATGAAGGAAGAACCTGTGAGATTTGGTCGGGGGTTTAATACTGTTTTAATGTTTTATTTTCGAAGAAACTTTCTTATGCGGTCGGTAACTTGGTGGATATAGAGGAGAAAGACAATTGCTGCAGGAGGATCGAGGTTTGGAGGTTTGGGTGGCCGTGGATGAAGATGGAAATTGATGGAGCTTTCCGAATGTGGTTTAATTCAGCGTGAAGCCCCTTACGAAAGTGGGCGAAACGTTGAGTTCTTCGATCTCAATCATGACACGGTCCAATCCCGGAAGTCATTTGTTAATTAATGACAATAGCCTTAAAAGCCTCAGAAATCAGCATTAAACATGCATTATACAGCTGGTGCTCAGTACTGAACGTATTAAGAACCTAATAGAGCAGTTTGGCAGCATCGTAAAGTGAATAGTTTCACTCTGCGTTTTCAGCTAGGATGCGAGAGAGCCTAATATATTCTTTAGTTCTAAAGGAGGCTCAATCATCGCTCGTTTGACTGAATTTCAACTGTACTAAGCCATCATCTTTGCAACATTATACATGCTGTGAGCTTCTAAAAATATTTATGTAATTAAAAGTATTCTACGTACTGTTTTAGGCTGTATACAAATTGTAGCACGTATAGGTGGAAAGAAATAATTTATATTATTCTGTAGCATAGAGTGTAGGAGAAATTAGCTTTTTCTAATTTTTAATTTAAACAGTTTACAATCTACCATTTTTTATTAACATTTTTAAATTAACTATAATGGTGCGTCTTCAACACACAATTAATTATAATGGAAGGCACATTTGTACGTTGCTAACTTCTAATATAAAAATTAAGGTAGTCTTTATTAATTTTAAGCTGTTTTACATCTCCTTAAGGCTCTGTACGTTTAAGTATAACAAGATGAAATATCTCTCACCATGTTAGGTGTATGTTTTGCAATATTCAAACATAAAATACGAAAATATGCTCATGCACACAGTATTTATTCTTCTAGCATTTTAAGCCTTACTTTTACGCTAGGTGGTGCACCACTCATCCTACACATACTTTTCAGTCTGTTTTTGCTGATTATTTGCATCAGTTTCCGTATTAAAATGCATAAATAGTCGTTCTACAGTGGCACATCATCATGTACCGGTAAATTTTGTGCCATTACGGTTAAATAACGCCGAAAGAAGCAAGCCCGATCGTGGACGAAGGAAGTCCGATCATTGACAATGTAAAACGACGCACATATACATGATGTCCAATTTCATCCCTATTGAATAAATATTTTTACGACACACCTTATTTAAATTATATATTAAAAAGCAGTAAAAACTTGTTATACACAATTCCTTCATATAATAAGCAGCGGAGAACGATAAATAATAATGATTAACAAAAATTACTGTTACATTTATTAATAACTAAGGGAAACGCAAACCACGCATGTGATTAATATTAGCACGCCTTGCAGTGACACGGAATGTCAGATATCTTATCGCGTAACAAATTGCTTCCAGCGAAAATAAAAATAAAAAGTCTTGAGATCAAGAAATCTAAATGACTAAATAGTTGCTTCATTTTAGATTATCGCTTGAACTCAACCCTTGACATTTTATGTCAACGTATTTATGATAGACGTGACACGAGTACCGCGCTTTTGTTTTCTAAAAACAGATGCGAACAAATAGGGGAAAAATCAAAGCTGCGATTACTACCAGAATTACCCCATAGAATAAGAAAATAACAAGTAATGTCGAGCATTATCTATTCGCTTCTACGTTATTATACCGCGTTGATTATTCATTGTTTTAATATAAGACATACTGGTTTTTATCATATTAAAGTTAAATTAAGAATATATCTATCAGCTTCAAACGTATTATTTTTGATTTTCTCATGTGGTGAGTTAATAGCCATAATGTAAATTACGAAAGCGGTGGATAATATGTACATACGTACATATTTTTGGCTATCAAACAAATTGTTTGTAACCTTATCAATACTCAGTTTATTTTAATTAATCAAAATAATAACAAAAAACATATTAAAGCACGCATTAATATAAGTTTCGACTTCGAGTTCTTTGGATCGTAACCACATAATGAAACGCAGAACTATGTTTTATTTTTATTTGTGTGCTTCTGCAGTCAACCAGGAACATTCAGACCTTTGTGCATTAATACAGAATAGTTTTGCAATTCTATACCCTTTTCACTTCTAATAAACTGTATAGAACTGCAATAGTATTCAATTTTTGCTAAACATAATTTACTAAACAACTAAAGTTGTTACAGTAATGTCATACGTTGACTTGGATAGGAAAAGGTGTACTACATTTAAAATTCATAAAGTATTTATGGCTTAGGGACACCCCAGATCAAGAAGCAGTACTATCACAAAATTTGCTAATACATTCACATGAAAGTGAATTAAACATAAGAAAAACAAATTTGAAGCATATGCCAGTCTTGTAGATAGTTTTTCAAAACTATTATTAATGGCTCTATTTGTAGTAGAAAATCTATTTAAAATGTGTTGAAAGCGTTTACGCATATTGTACAAAAGTGCCCTGCCATGGTTTTGCTAATTTTCTATATTCAAAAAGAGAAAAACAACCCCTTAACAACGTTTTATTTCATGGTCTTCACACATTCTTATTATACAACAGACTTTAAAAAAACATGGAATACTTTGAAACAGTTACTCATATGGTAATCCCAACAAAAGCAGTAAATATTATTTTCTCTTCAGGTGCCATGCTCTCGTCGAGTGATGGCTGACATCCATATTATCTGAACTTTGGTGACTTCCTCTAAAACTAATTCTTAGTCTTAAGGTTCTTTTCCATCCCATACTACGTTTGTCTTCTATTTTACTTCGCAGGATTTTCGCAGCAACTTATATTTGTTATATCTCGACCAAAGCGCTACAATTTCCTTCTTTGATCATAAATATAATTTCTGCACCTTTATGGAGCCATTAAAGTACGCCTGATTTTTCATCCTATCAATTCGTGAGATGGAATATTCTTCTGTAACACAAGAACTTCAAAGTCTATAACTTAGTTAATCATATATTGGTCAAGGTCCACGCTTCAACACGGTACAACAGGATGGAGAACAAAGTAGCCGGATGCATATTGGAAATATGAAGTTGCTGCACATAAAATGTTTGAATTTCTTGAAGATTGTTTGTTTCTTTCTACCAGTTCTTATGGACAGAACATTCCATATATTTAAAGGTCTGAACTGTCTCAATCTACCTCATTGGTCTACTCTGGTACATACAAAATGAAAAATATTAAAACATAAACGTTTCGTAAGACAAATCTACTTCTGTTATCAACATCAACTAATTAAATTAAAAATTAACAAGAGCTTATTTTATTGGAGATCTAGCAGAACACGACAAACCTCCCCAATAAATAGCGTGTCATGCTATTAACGACAAAATAATAGAATGCAGAGGAAACTGGAAGCAACAACTTTAACAGATGGACAATGAAAGAATACCTAAACAAATTCTAAATTATAAACCAAAAGGAAAGAGAAACCCAGGACGCCCAACAAATAGAAGGATTTGTGAAATTGGAGCGTATAAGTCATGCCCAACCCATGCAAGAAAGAAAAAGAGAGAAAATCTTCCAGGGAATAATCATTTTGAATATCGCGACGAACCACCTTCTATTTCAGCCTACAATCGGCCCCCATGCCACAGAGCTATAAGACGCCTTTTCAGAACTAAAGAACTAATTCTGTCGAAATTTAAAAAATGTTTAGTTCTCTATTTAAAAATATGTAAGAATAAGCAACCTGTCAATGTCGTTCAATTTTGGTGAAAGCCATTGTAGTATCTTTACAATGTAAACCTACCCTCTAATGATTGTTAAATTATAAAGAATCTGTATTTGTTAATCAAAATATATGTGATTATGAAATCTGAGATTGCAATGACAACTCGTCAAGCACTTATACAATTGCAATATAAATGATAAATGCAAAATATTTTATTAATTGACGTCACTTTTCGTGTATTTAAACAATCAAAAGAACTATCTTTGTGAAGATCTAAAACGATAGAATGAAGGTGATGGGACGCTCCATTTCTCAAGTCGACTGTAGTAATAGAATGTAATACTTTGAACACATTTCGAAAAAAAATGTAAAGGGCTTTACGCGGAACTTATTCTCTCCCAGGTGGAAGTTTTGAAAATAAAAATTTTGAAACTATCACATTTTGAAAGTGTCCGCCATGTATATGGTGGGTCCAAAGTATGCCATTTTTCTTCAAGTCTAAACACTTAAGCCATGTACAAAATATTACTACTATTTAATTAATAGTTCTTGAGTTAAAGCAAAACTAGGCAAAATCTTAGTTTAAGGTGCTCATCCTGTATATATTTGACGGAAAGTATATTCGGTTTCGTACTAGGTAGACATATAATCCGCGTGCAAAATATCGTCTTCCATCAACAGATAGTTTTTGGAGTTATACCGCCAGCAGACAGACAGACAGACCGACAGACAGACGAATTTGAAAAAACCTGTTTTTCGTTATCTAGGTATCCTGAAATGCAAAGATCTGAAGCAATCTCGAAAGGTGATTTTTTCGCGATACAATACTTGCTTCGTCTTTTAGACGTGGGAAATATTAAACAAAATTTAATTTTTTAAGGTGATCACCCTGTATCTGTTAGCTCCAAAATACGTTTGTTTTCAGCGAGGGTAAAAACTTGAACGATATGCAAAATATTACTTTTATTAAACTAATAGTTCTTGACTTAAAGCAGAAATAGACAGAATTATTTTTTTAAGGTGCCCACTCTATATATATTTGACCGAAAGTATATTCGGTTTCGAACCAGGTAGACATATAATCCACATGTAAAATATCGTCTTTCTCCAACAAATGATTTCTGAGCTATACCACCAACAGATGGACGGGCAGACAGATAGACAGACAGACAAACGGAGAGACGGGCCGACAGACGAACAAACACACGGACAGATGGTATTGAGAAAACATGTTTTTCGTCATATAAGGACCCAGAAACGTGAAGATTTGAAGAAATCTCAGAATATGATTTTATCACGGTTACGATACTTCCTTCGTCTTTTACATGCGGGATGTAATATAAAAAAATATGAAGATGTTTAGTGATAAAATGGAACACACTGTATGTTCATTTGTTCACTTTAATGTAGATTTTATTATCGATACTTTCGGCTACTCCGTTACTATAATTAACTGATCTTACTCTGGCTTTATATTACCTTGGTGTGCCGGTTAGGTGTCTACCTGGCTCAAAACCGAGTATACTTTCAGTCGAATATATACAAGGTGAAAACTTTAAAATAATAAAATGTTGTCTATTTTTTGCTTTAGCGAAAAATAGACAAAAGTATTAATTTACACATAGCGCATATGGAAAGGTAGAGCAATCGCCGCGTACCGCAGTATTGCATATAGCAATGTAGAGCCATCGATGAGCGACATACTTGCGAGGGTAGTTCCGTGTAAGGCCCTTTACAGATTTTTTTATTATAAAACTCGTTAATTACGTTTTGATCATTGTTCTGTTGCATACTACGTTATTATCACCAGTGTATTACCCATCTAAAAGTTTTCTGACTGTTTTCTCGCGTTTTTCGTCATCTGCATGCGGTTTTTTGTCAGCCAGCGGTGGCTTTTCGACCTGTAGCTTCAACTTATTTATTTTTCACAGCAAGTGGGAGAGGCTTAGGGCCAACAACTACAGTTCAGTTCGATGTTTTTAAATAAAAATATCAGCTTCTAAACTAAAATTAGATTTTATCATTTTAATTGAAATTAAATATTAATTATGTTCAATATTGCCACACGCCTAACAGCTATCAACCTCTGCCATAAGTTTAAGATTTTACTATTCGATAAAGGCTAATTTGTTTCCGATACTGACCAAATTGATTATAATTGATCCATGAACAAACTTTAGCAAAAACGAATAAACAAGTGCTGGTGTACTCGGAATTATTGGCAATAATCGCATAATATCAGCACATAATTTGATATGTTAATAATTCGACTGATATATTTTTTTATAAACTAATGGATATTTGTTTGTTGAATTAACTGCTTATAATACTAATTTGATGAAATCAAACAGCATGCATTTACGTAGCGCTGCAATATTCCTAGAGTGGGACGATTGTGTATTGGGTTGCATAACTACTCGTAAAAATTAACATTCTTCATGTCAGACATGAACGCCCTTCAAAAAATTTTCCATACTGCTGAAGACTTTCCAAACTAACAATTCGGTGGTGAGGTGCGTTCAAGAATAGTTTTCTGAATGATTAGGATTTTAAATCTATTATTCAATGCATTATTGTTTTAAGTAAAAATATGTTTTTCGTATGTACTGTTTATTTTATTTAACATAATATTTGACGTCAAGTGCATAGGTAATTTTGATTTAAATATTAGTAAAGAAAATTTTCAAATATACTGCACGTTTCTTGGTTACATAGGGAACTTCAAAATGCACCTACGGGTTTTGGCATGGAATAACTGTTTATTGGTTGAACATAAAAAATTACAAATGCAACGTGTTAATCTATCATTTTGGGAGTTGTCTACTTAAAAATTAAATAGCGTAAGTGACGGCTTTCTATTGGTACATTTTCTTCCAGTCGTAGCACAAAACCATTTTACCCAACATCTCCAGTTCTTCAGATCTTCAAGATTACGGGGTATATTGTTATATACACAATATTTGAGATATTGTCACAAAAAAAGTCTGACACTGTTATTAAGTTTACGACGGAATGGTCGAAATAAGCGATAGTGTAGGCAAATAATGAGTAACACAAGAAACACACTGCTGAACTGTGTAATTGTTCATGACAACTAATTACACTTAATGTCAAACAAACTCCCATCATGCTGTCTTGATGAGAATCAGCAAACAGAGTCAAAATATGATCACAAATAGACACATTATTCGATACCAAAGAGAGTCAGTACATTTTGGAATTCCCTGTACAACATTGCCTCTCAACTGTACCGGTTGTAACACGGTCATCGTAAACGTCATTTTTTGACATATAAATTTTTTTTTTCCACTTTCGGTTTCAACAGAAGTGATACCAACTTTTGATTTTCAAATGGAACATTCTATATTATTGGATTTTTAAATTCTAAGTAATTCTATGAATACCACATAGGTAACATTTCGCCTGTCAAAGTTTTCGTAAATTTAATTTCTATTTTTTTATATAAATATTACTGTTTCGCTTCATTGCAATCGATCCATATAATGCTAGAAAAATCGAAACCACGTCGAAAATGCTAAATTATGTGATCTAGTTTTTCAAAATGGTTTTTGGGACAAAACTTAATGTTTTCAAATGGAATCATAATAGTTCCAAGGTACCAGTCAATACTGTCATTAATAAGGAATGTACCCACATGTTTTATTTAAATGTGCGACTAATACAATCAACATTACAATTAGGAAAAATTTTAAAAATCCATTTTATTTCAATTTGGAATCACTATTGGGACTTTTCAGGAATTGATTTTCAAGTCGTTGAAAATAATTTCTAGCACAGCATTGTCGATCAGGTCGATCGAGTAAAGGTTGGTAGCAGCAACTACATCCTTTTAATATTTTCCATAAATAAATATCTTGTATAAATTAGCAGCATTTTGGACCGAATTAACATTAATTACAAGCATTTTCAAAGATACTATGGAAACACTGATAAGCCGTCATAAATGTTTGACAAATTTAATTAAGTGTTTAATTTTTCCAAAGCCACCTTAATGATGTATTACCATTTAATTAAAATAAACTTCAATATTATAATTTTAATAAGTTGTAATTTCAGCTGTACTTGTCCCAGTTGCCAAGTGGATATACCAGAAGGCAGAATGGTTCCATTTGAAAAAAAATTAGTTTCCTGCAAAAAACCAATTTGAAAAACTTTGTTTAGTCGTTAATCACATAATTTAGCATTTTCGACGTGGTTTCGATTTTTTAGCATTACATGGGTCGATTGAAACGAATCCGAAAAGTCATGGGACACTTAATTAACAAATTGAAATTATGTTTAGCAAAAGTTTTACACTTTAAATGTTACTTATGTGATATCAATAGATTCAAAAATGTTATAGAATCCAAAAATCTAATAATGTGAATATAGGGTATTGTATTTTAAAATCAAAATTTGCTATCACTTTCGTTGAAACCGGATGTGAAAAAATTACGTTTATTTAGTACATACCATGCACGAAGTTTCAAAAATATATCTTCAAAGCAAAAAAAAAGAAAATGGGGTGTACTATGATCGTGTTACACCCGGTATATGTGGCCCGCATAAATTTGGACAGATGGACAATTTGTTTATTATCCATCTTTTAGAAAATGTTGATTTTGATAAAAGTCCCTGAATCTTCTCAAACTTAAAATGTGCTTGCCAAAATTGAAATAGCTTCTTTCGTATGCAAGGGAGGTTCGACAAAAGCCAAAAAAATACTTTAAGACAAGCTTGTAGTGCTTTGTTAATGAACAGATATTAATTAAATTTATATGTACATAATTTAACATAGGGTATTTGGTGTAGGGTGTTATGTATATCTATTGCGTAATGGTCTAGAATGGCTGAATAGTCATTGCTCTTGTGACGCAGTGTGTCATACAGTGTCAGTTATGTAAATAGGTTATTTAATGTATGTATGTACAACACTTGTAAGTTATATTATGAATAGACAATAGGCCCCTTGTGTAAAACTGCAAGCTTGCAACCTTGAACAATAATAGCTTCTTTATATGAACTGCAAGTCTGCAACCTTGAACGCACGTGGCTTCCTGTCTCACGCTCCCTTTTAGAGATAACGCTTATCTTAGCTGATTAGGCATAGTATATATACTAGTAGCTTGCACCTCTAAGTTAAGCTCCAGTCAGTCGATAAGTTCCATTGTGTTCGTATCATAGCTAGATGTAAGAAATTGTCCGGCGGCTAGCTGTGTGCTTCCAATGTTATATTTCATTGTAAAATAAAAATAAACGTTTTTTAAAAAGTCGTTTCGGCGGCCTTTTAATAAAACTGGCGCAGTCGTTCGGATTTGTGGAGGAAAACCTGGAAAACTACAAACATCGAGTCGACCAGCAACTTTCCTTGAGGTTCAGCTCTTTGCCACAAATCGAAACCTACCACCCAGCGGATCTTCGGACATCTCCAACAGGGACAAACATCGCCCGATCGTGAGAAGCGCCCGTCGACCCAGCTCCTGCTCCTCCGTGGTTATTGGAACCATCTGGTCATTGGGACCACTTGATCATTGGGATCAGTCTCTGGTTTGGCAACGTCAACAACGACGACCCCAGGACAACTTTTGGATAACGCTCTAGCGCAAAGCAGACTATCCAAAGTCGGACTTCAGGACCTAGCTGTTTGCAGGCCAGCCGACATCAACAGGATCGACGCATCCTTTTTGAAGACAACAGGACGTAGCTTGATCGCACGCCGTTCGTCAATTTTAACGCACAATGTAAGTGCATATTTTTATAATAATTTTCAAGCTTTAGAGAAAAAGCAAAGGTATATTTTAAAAATAATAATTTTCAAGCTTTAGAGAAAAAGCAAAGGTATATTTTAAAGGCAACAAAGTAACGACTATTAAAGCGTTCGCCTAAGTAATAATTTTCAAGTTTTAAAGAAAAAGCAAAATAAAAAATTTTCAAAGGCAACAAAGTAACGTAATATAATTTTCAAAAGTAATAATTATTAAAGCGTTCGCCTAAACAACAAAGTAAAAATTTCAAAGGCAACAAAGTAACTTAATATAATTTTCAAAAGTAATAATTATTAAAGCGTTCGCCTGATCTATAAAGCTAATTAATCTCAAACAAACTTTAACTTATACTAACATAGTTCTAATATTTATTTATAATATTAGGCAGAACGTAGTAAGCCAGACCAATTGCTGCACATACTAGGTGTGCTTAATTTGCATTTGTGCTTGCGTTCTTGCGCGTAGGGTACCTACCCCCCTATTAGAAGCATCCCCTAGTCATATAAACTGTTTACTAACATAAAACAAAATTAAAAATCAAGTGAAACAAATAAAGTAAAATTAATTTTTGTCTACAAAAAATTCTTATGTTAAGGCGAGAATCTTAAGTAAAAACACCTAGAAATTTTTTTTTTTTAACAATTACAAAATTTTTATGTAAAAAAAAATTATATTTTGAAACAATTGTAAAATTTTATGTCTCGAGATCGATCACGCTCACCAAGGAATTCTATCCCTAGAATTTTATTTTTAAATAATTGTAACAACCTAAATATGGTTGAACAAAACGCATCATTGTTTCCCCCACCTTTTAATGTAGCTTTACTAAATGAAATTCCCACATATGATGGTAATCAAGGCACTCTTTCGGAATTTGTCAGATCGGCAGAAATCATTGCAACTAAATTTTGCACAGAAAATTTAAACGATTATATCAACCAAGTAATTTTAAATTCGATAAGGAATAAATTAAAAGGTCAAGCGTTAGAAGTAATAACAGGTTACCAGTATGATACTTGGAAAGATTTAAAAAATGTCTTAATAGAAAATTTTGGCGACCAAAGGTCAGAATTGAATCTTTTAATTGATTTAACTAAATTAAAACAAAATAAAGACTCTCCCATAGAATTTTTCAATAAAGTTAGAACCCATTTGGCTATTTATAATTCTAAAGTTTCTCTGAGTCAAGAATCAAAAGACATTATCACTTATAAATTAAAGGCTAACAAAGATTTAGCACTTCGCACTTTTACAAGTGGACTAAATGAAAATTTAGGAAGCTTCGTAAGAAGTAGAAACCCAACTTCACTAGAACAAGCCTTAAGCATAGTAAAAGAAGAAATTGATATCAGATATTCTCAAAATCAAAATAATTTTCAAAGTCAGAAATTAAACAAACCAAATTTAACTTCCAATATTCAAACACAAAATTCATATCAATCTAAATTTAATAACCCAAATTTCATGCAAAGACCATTCCAACAAAATCGAAGTAATTTTAACCAAAATCCTAAAAGTAATTTTAATCAAAATCCCAACTATTTTAAAAGTCCAACAAATTTTAACAATCCTAATAATTCTAGAATAACTCAAAATTCAAGCTTTAATGCATTTGCACCTAAACCAAATTTTTCACCAACAAATAAACCAGAACCTATGGACTTTAGCACTATAAAAAGACCAGCTACTCAACAAACAAATTTCCCTAATAAATATCGAGCAAACTCTCAAAACGTTAATAGAAATTTTAATCAACTATTTTATCACAGTAATGTTCAACAAGAAAATTCCCCTGTTGATCATGAAAATCTAACAGAAAATTTATTCGAAAACTCTCCTAAAGAAAATAAACATTTCACTGAAAATTTATTCGAAAATTCTCAAGAAAATCCAGAATACAAACAACCAGACTTATATTTTCAAAATGGACCCCAAGACTTGGACCTTACATCAGATTATTATGAATTTCCAGATCCAAGCGATACCGTAAATTTTCATTAAGAGCCTCGGAAAAGCATATTTTAACTTTTAATATAAATTCAAAATCAGATCTTCCTTATATTATAATTCCCGCCACTGGCGATAAACTTTTAATTGATACAGGTAGCTCACAAACAATAATTTCTCCAGAATTTGTACAACAACATTTTCCAAATTATATTTATGAAACAGAATTCGAGATAGTCACATCTCATGGAATTTCTCAACATAACTTAATTGCAGATTTACCAATCCCCAGTCTTTTTTATGAAAACGGAACACATACATGTTATTTATATAATTTTAACCCAGACTATATAGGACTTATTGGATCCGACTTATTTTCAAAATTATCCGCACGAATAGATTATAAATGGATGCATATTCAGACAGAAAGAGCTACGATACCATTTTATTACAACCCGTAAAAACTAAACAAAACAAAAAAAAATGTAACTAATGTAACTTTTCCAAACCTAAAAATTAAGATTTTTATTTTTCTTAACAAAACCTACAGTTAACCCTGTGTACAGAACTTTTCGTAAAATTTATCAGCATAAAAAAATGAAACTAAAGTAACCCCAAAATTAAAATTTAATGAAAAATTAGTCATGCCTTCAGCAATTGAAATCATACAATAATCAATTTAAAACAAGCGTAATTAATACTTTAAATGAAATACAAGAAATTTATATTTATAATCCTTAATCTTATAAAAATAAAAATTATGAACTCAACAAAAATCAGTCTACCAGATTTAACAACTTTAATATAAAAACTCCAAACATTAAAAGTATTTTAGATAATTATTTTAAATAACAATTTAAAAAACAATTTAAGATTAGACCATTCAAACGAAGAAAAAAAAACTCTTTTGACTAATTTATGTTTTCAACACAGAGATGTATTTTACTCTCCCGAAATACCTTCATCCGTTACGAAACTGACAATAAAAATCAACTCATAAGATTTAGTAATTCAAACATAAATTTGTAAAATATTTAGATTATATAGCTACCTACTACTTTAGAAGAAATAAAAGCAGATTCATCTAAAAATTCAACAATCAAAATTTCCCAGCACCTAAAAATCAAAATAAAATAATTTTTAACCAAATAGTCTATTATAGAAAATTTGTCAAAGACTTTGCCAAAATAACTAAATTTTTAACCGTGTGTTTAAAGAAAAAATAAGATTGTACACACCCTAATTTTTTTGAAAACTTGAGTATTGCAAATAAATTCTAATAAATAAATCAGTAACTTCAAGTATCAAAAGTATTTTAAAAATAACATCTTAAGAAAAAACTTAAGACTAAAATCATTTAAATCAGAAAAAACTCAAATAAAAATTACACTTAACAAACAAACAAGACCAGCATAATATGGTATTTACAATTTTAATAATCACAATATTTCTCGCGATAAAACTAAATGTTCACAGCAACATACCTTTATAATTGATATTGCTAAATTAAAACAAAGAAAAACCTTTACAACAATTTAAAATTAAATTCAAATTCAGAAAAATCAAACATTTCAATTAAATGAAAAAGTATTTGTTAAAACAAATCTCAGAAGTAAAGATGAAATTTAAAATTAAAACCAATTCGGAAAAATCAAACATTCCAATTAAATAAAAAAATATTTGTTAAAACAAATTTCAGAAGTAAAATTGAAATTCAAAATTAAATCTAATTTTTTTAAAAAATATGGAAATATAAAACACCCTGACTAAAAGGAACTATTGCTCTCTCTTTTTCAGGATTACTACCCTCTTCATCGCCTGTACCCTGCTGACTCAATCACTAGTTATACAGAGCGATATTATTATTAAAAATTTAAAAGATAATCCTGGATTATATCCCTTAAACTTAGGAAACGTAGTGCTTAAACAAAGCGAATGGACGCTTATTAGAAATGTAGACTATACCCCTATATTTGTTAATTATGACACACTTAGAACTAATTTAATGAAAATAATACCGTTACTTGAAAATAAAAGTTACGTTATTGAATATACAAAATTTAAAAGGATTGACGATGTTATTATCAATCATAACAATTGTACTCATAATATTAAAACAATATCTTGAAAAAACAGATAAACTCTTAAGTCAATTATTTCCTGATGTTAAACACAAAATTAATAAAAGAGGACTTTTCGATGGACTTGGATCCGCTTTCAAATTTTTAACTGGAAACCTCGACGCCAATGATGGAGTCAGATATGAATCTATGATTACTAAACTACAAGAAAGCGATAAAATTCAAAATGACGTTATATTAGAACAAACTAAAATTTTAAATGATACCATCTCAGTAATCAATGATATAGCAAAGAGTCAAGAATTATTAAACAGAAATATAAATAAAATAATTTTACAAAATGAGGAATTAGGCAAAAATCTCGCTACATACTCCTTAAAAACAGTCTTGCTAGAAGCAATTCAATTTTTACAACTACTTATTAACACTTGTTTGGAACTAGAAAATGCATTAACTTTTGCCCAAAATCAGCAGATGCATATGTCATTAATTGATAATGACGATTTAATTGAAAATCTAAATGAAATTTCGACGTATCTCAATAGCATATCAGAAAAAGCTTTAACTATTCCATATCCTGCAGAGTTACAGTATTTACATTTATACGAGTCAATTATCATTACAAAAGTTTACCAAGTTAAAAACAGAATTACATTTATATTCGAAATACCTCTTACTTCCAAAACTAACGATTATCAAATGATACAATTAATACCATTTCCGATTTTTATCCAAAATTATCAATTTCGTATGATTATACCTACATATAGTACTTTATTATTCAACGTTAAAAACAGCATTCCCGTTGAAATAAATCATTGTAAACTTATAACTTTAGACACCTACTTTTGTAATCAAAATAACTACTTTGAAATCCCCAACGACAAATTGTGCGAAACACAACTTCTGTCATTTAATAAAAATAAAACATGTATCCCTTATTTATTCAATTTAACAGAGATCAAAATATCACAAATAAATCCTGCGACATGGTTAATATCTTCCCCATCTGAAGCAATATTGGACGTCAAATGTAAAAATCAGAATTTTAGAAAAGGAATATCTGGCACTAACCTCTTACACCTCAGTTCAGACTGTCTTGTTTCAATAAATCAAAAACACATGTTATTCACCGCAAAAAGAACCTCAAATGAAATTGTTAATTTAAAAATTTCAAACATTGACCGCTTAATAATTCCTGAATCAAACCACATAAATGTTTCAAAGATTGACTTGATACCTGTTGACACCCAGAAATTGGTTGAGGACCGAATTAAGCTTAATAAATATGACTATTCAATTTACCTGTCATCTGTCAAAAAGTGACCAATGAAAATCCAGAATTCTGACGTTTCTTTACCAATCAAAAAAATATCAGCGGATATATTATCCTAGAAGGTATTCAAGTGACTATTTTAAACAAATGTGATTTTTATTAGAAAAATTCAATATTAGTGTTCTGTTACTATAGAAATTGCGTAGTTTGTTGCTAGATTTACTGAAAACTAATTTGAAAAAGTAGTTTGGTTCATTAAATAGTCTCTCGAATACCATTCTTAGTCAAAGTTAAGTAGATTATTTTTGCGGTGGTATCACTACTCATGTCCATTGCGCTTGAGATTAGGACTCGTGCTAGCGCACTCGTCCTAATCGTACCAAAGCGCAATGGACATTCGTGACACCACCGCAAAAATAGTCGACATAACTTTGACTACTCATGGTATTATAAGTGAAAATTTGTTAAAACCTGTTAATTATATTAAATCTGATAATTTAAGTGTGTCTGCAATTATATTTACTCTGTGTACTATTCTTATGTTAATAATTTTTATATTGTATTTGTATTATAATAGAAACACAATGAAGATTAAACTTATTAGATTTTTAAATAAAGATTTTGAACCAGTTAACGTAAATGCATAAGTTTAATTTTCTTTTCTTTTTTGTAAGTTCAATAGAGGCATATTTGAATACCGCTATTGAACATTTTATCGGCGGACGAGTTATATTATGACTAGACAATAGGCCCCCTGTGTAAAACTGCAAGCTTGCAACCTTGAACAATAATAGCTTCTTTATGAGAACTGCAAGTCTGCAACCTTGAACGCACGTGGCTTCCTGTCTCACGCTCCCTTTTAGAGATAACGCTTATCTTAGCTGATTAGGCATAGTATATATACAAGTAGCTTGCACCTCTAAGTTAAGCTCCAGTCAGTCGATAAGTTCCATTGTGTTCGTATCATAGCTAGATGTAAGAAATTGTCCGGCGGCTAGCTGTGTGCTTCCAATGTTATACTTCATTGTAAAATAAAAATAAACGTTTTTTAAAAAGTCGTTTCGGCGGCCTTTTAATAAAACTTACGAATATGTTATAATGAAGCAATATTTATACATGAAGGAATAACAGTGTTATTTGATGTTAGATAAGACGTTACATTGATCAAATAACAACTCATTAATATTAAAACAAACTATATAAGAGTGTGTGCAAAACTGAGAGATAAGAGCTAATATAATAAATATCTTTAAAAACCATCATGGCAAAATGTCATATCAGATATAAAATTTAACTTAATTTTAAAATCTAGGAAGTAAGAAATTAAATTAGAAAATATAGAATGTAACTATAGAGATAATGGGGGTATATAAATAGCAACAGCTAAAAATGAGAAATTAAAGGGATATAAAATTTTGTAATTGTGTAAATACGCAATAACACCCATTATAATACTGAAGATTTTTAATAAAACGTAAAGGGGTATGTCAATTACGCATTACAAATAAAATAAATAGTCCAAAGCAAGATTTTGGAATATCAGCTATAATAAAAACTGGGATTGAAGAAACCACCAGTTGGGTGTGTAGCAGAGGTCCAATACATTGCAGAGAAGGTGCCATTGTAGGAGCTACGGAGGGTGCTAGTTCGAGGCCGTACAGGAGTTTTGGTTCGTTGCGGAAAGAGAGAGAGAGAGAGAGAGAGACAGAGAGGGGGAGAAAGAGAGAGAGAGAGGGGGGGGAGAAAGAGAGAGAGACAGAGAGACAGAGAGAGAGACAGAGAGACAGAGAGGGGGAGAAAGAGAGAGAGGGGGGGGAAGAAAGAGAGAGAGGGGGGGGGGGAGAAAGAGAGAGAGAGAGAGAGAGCTGTACATAGGATCACAGGTAGAGGCTACAAATTGTCAATTAGAGTTGGATACATTGCTAGATAGTGGAGATGCAATAAATACCTCGCCATGCTAGAGATGCTGTATGTTGTTAAAATGGGAGCCGTTCATATGACTGCAAAAGTTGTGATTATAGTTAGTTACGGGAATGGATGGTGAAGAGTAGCTACTTAGAGGTGAGTCCTTTGGAGCAGAAGAGGGCCCTGGACACAGCTGCTCATAGGTGCATGTTGACAAGGAGTACATTTAAAGGTTGCAACGTAAGTGATCGAGATGCAGGTACAGGTACTGCCAAAAAAGTAGGACAACACTTATAAGTAACAACTTTTATTTTAATTTAGTTGTTATTGTTCGCTTTTAAAAATGTACTGAAAAATAATAGTAGTCGTAATTCTACAAATGTCATCAATTTGCCAAGGATACAGTTTTGCTTAAAAATGCCATAAGTTACTATTGTTGATAAACCAAGAATAACTGCTAATGCAGAACTGTTCCAGTTTTTTTGGCCGTAACTGTACAGGTTAATAATAAAGGTTCAGAATTAATAAGGAATGAATGAATAAAGTAATAATTGATATCACTTACCTATGTGCGGCACTGTCCGTGATGATTGATTGTGAAAGATATTTGATTAGCTAATCTGTTTGTTGAAGTTTGTTTTCTTATTTGACCAAAATATTATCTAACACAATTAGTTTAGAGCCAAATACAACTTAACATAATCATATTTGAACCATACTGAGCAAGAGCAATAAGAGGTTTTAAGTGTTCTACCTGAGCTAATAAAAAAAAATCCTAGTGCAATCAATAAGTTAGGTATTTGGTAAAAAGGGCATATTAATACTTAAACACTAAGAAATAGCGTAATTCTCTTAATCGCAATAAAATAGGTATCGTTCAAAAATAAATAAATTAAAGAGATAATACTACAATATATATACATATTGGAATGACAAGAAAGCACCACGTTGGGCGACCTAAATACGGAATGCTTACACCCCTCTACATTTAAATCCTATATTTATTTACTTTAATATTACTTAATGCAATTTGAGATTCTTAATAGGGTGTGGGTCGTTAATCTAGTTATCTGTTCTGCTACTAAATGTCAGTTTGACTTTAAACAACTATCAAACAATAATCAAATCAAAATGACAAATATTCTTTCTACTCACAAATCAAAGACTCAATTCACTCAAGTAAGTACTGTGTTATATTTATTTTAAGTGTTTAATTGTCATTTATTTAATATGCTTCTATAGGACTAATTAAAAACCAACCTTATTTACTCTTATTTCACTGTTATTCACATTTAACACCACTACTCCTGACGTTCACAGCTAAGATCATTAACAGCCGAACTTCGATACTCCTCCAACCAACTCGAACACGTCCAAACCCCAGGCTCCTGCACGTTACCGTCAATCAAACAGCCTCCTGGTAAGTTTACACTAACAGATGGTATCCAAACTAATTTTCCATTGTCCTCAGCTCCTACCTTGTAGTAACCAACCCAAATCAATCAGCTACACTGGCAACTCCCTTCAAACGATTGATCCGTCCTCCGTATAATCACCAAATAGAGTAATTAGTATAACTTATTCCTTGTATGTAGTAAATCATCTAATTCTAATTAAATATTATTTTATTCTCCTTACTTGCATCTAATTAAACCATATTCCATTATCTTTTCAATGACTGCACACTTGTATCATTTCATGTTTATATTTTCACTTAATTTCACATCGCAGATTTGTTAAAAACCTTTTTATTTGTATTCAACTAAATTATTTATACATATAAAGGCTAAATTTCCAGTTTTTATTAATACAAAATTATTTCTCCCAAAAATATGTCTACATTTTATGAGTTTGTTATTATCACTATCTTAAACAATTTTTTAAAAATCATGCTGGTTACAATTATTAATGCACTTTTTTAAAAACTAAATGTTCTGAGTTTTGCCTACTATATGCTATATTCTAGTAGAAAGCATATTTGTTACATGATAACATTATTTTATCTTTCATATTAACTTTGACCACCCTGATTGAATACTCAATTGCTATAACTTAACAAAATTAATTATAAATTGTCTCAAATTTAATTTCTATTACTCACTTCAACGTAACCAACAATCTTATTCAAAATTTTTAAATTTGATTGTGTGAATCTTCCAAACTTATTTCTTTTAATTTTTATTTAATAAGTGACCTAGGTGTATTATAATAATATATATTCATCAACAATGTACTTGTAAGTATTTTTGTGTGTAAATATTGATTTGGTCTTGAAATGACAAAGCAGCTTAATTAAAATGCATATAAAAGGATATTGATTGAAATAACCCCGTTTTATTATTAGAATTTCTATTTCCTAAAATGGTATTAGCACGTCATTAGCAAATAGTACATTTGTCGTTGCAAATGTAATTCAAATTAATTGAAGTTTACTTTGTTAATCAGGCTTTACCTGAAAAAAGTAAATATTATCATAACAGATAAAACAAAAGTTTATTTATTATATATTGGTTGTATAAAAATGTTAATATTATCATACGAGTATAATTGGAGACATAAACCATTGAGAACTGTTAACCTAAAAAATATGATTGATAACAATTACAAAATTTCATAAAGGTATTCTCGATTTAAATAACCAAGGTTTTTGGCAAGTATTTGAAAATAACAAGAACGAAAGGGGGTGTAAATTTATTAAATTAAATTACACCAGTCTAAAATTAATAATGAATTAATTATTTAATTTTACAAGCAAAAATACTGATATGTACAATTATTAATTTTTAATACAAATAGGTAGTGCATTAAGAAGAAAATTAGTGTAAAATTGAGAAAGACTAGGTGCGTTCATAAAGCCTGATTTAAAAGGATTGCTGACTACAGAAGGAGAAGGACTATAACAGAGCTGATGTAAATTTCAATTTGATTTGGAACAATAAAATATAATTAGAGCTCGAAGAAATAAGACATTGTCAAGTATGTGTACACAAATTTGAATTAGGAAAAAACATGAAATGAAAGCAGTAATAATAAGAATTAAACTGCTACTTAAAAATATGAAATTGATTACAAACAAACAACAGAAATACTAACATCAAATACATTTAATAAAACCAACAGTAATTCAATAAATGAAACCATAATTATTAAATAATTAAATATAGCGTTTATGTAAACATATAGTATAACTACCATAAAATTGAATTAAACACTAATAATTAATTTACAATAATTTAAAGAAACAGATACAGATTTATTATTAGTAAATAGAATTGCCTCATATTTAAGTATTCTACAGTAACCGAGACATAAAAAGTTGAACAATTAATTTTGTTACAAGTGCATGCTCAAGCTGTGGCCAGAGAGGTAAAATTAAGAATTAAATATGATCAAACCCTGAGAATAATATCTAATAAACTTCAATAAAAATAAAATAAAATCATAAGGATCATAACAATATATGCCTCTAAAAGATAAGAAGTTGTGGTAGGGCTTGAACTTTTCTGATTGAGTAAAATCACTTACACGAGCTTTTATATATGTTTTTGACCAATTATGTAGTTTCAATTCTATGTTTCAGTAAAGACACCTACATTTTAATTCGAAGCGGAATTGTCAATGTTTTCCTATTTCTACAGCTTTCTTTCTACTGTTATACAGCAGAATATCTGTCATCTGAGGTACTCTATTTCCATTATTCTGCAGAAATAAGAAGTAGGCCAGGAAATAAAAGGATGATGTCGGGGGAAAGGAGAAATCTGTATTTTGCGATTTGCCCCCTGTGTCCTCTAAAACCTCGCATTTGCAGACCTTTAAAAGCTACCTTATTATCATCATAACCAAGAGCTGGAATGAAGAAAATATTTATGTTTTAATCTTTAAATGATGTACTAAAAAAACTTTTCTATTAAATTTTGCGCCAATACCAATAATTTTGTGTTAATTTTTATCAACACAAAAAAGAACAAAGCTATATACGGCTGATGTTCGAAGTTTTAATGCTCCAGTTTGTTTAAAACTAAGAATATGGAAAGATATTTAGTAGAAAGGTACTAGCCGAAAGTGCATACGCTTTAAAATTATCTATATATATTGCAGTGAGTGGGTGTAGAATAATGTTCTTTGTAGTAAATTGATATTTTTATAGCTACTTAGGTAAACATATAATTGAATAGCCAAGTATTCTGCCCTTTAATTTGATGGTTAAATCTTCATTTCAATTGTATATCTCGGTGTAACATGAATAACTCAAATCAAGGTTGGGTTTTAACACTTGGGCACATAGTTCTTTAAAATTGCCATTTTATGCAATGCTAACTTAGCTCAATGAAGTTCTTGGGTCATTTCAAGTCAAGCTGGGTTTATGCTTTGGAAGAACCACACTTGCTTTAATACGGAATAAAACAACCAATTCAAATTTATTTAATCAGGCAAGTCTTATGTTTTTGTGTTTATTAATTTGCATGTGAAAAAATAATGCTCATGTGTAATCCTTCACTGCATCAACGCTGCTACACAAGCTCAGCGACTTCTGCCGATTATGATTTGCCTGAAGAGCATGCAATCTCCTAGCTTCAATGACACGGGCTCAAATGCCTTCTATCCTAGGGGCTATTTCCAACTCCACCGCTGGGCTATCCAGTCTGGAAACCAAGGGCGTAGCCAGGTATGGGCAGGGGTGGGCGCTTGCCCACCCCTAAAAATTTACTAAAAGCAAAAAAGCAGTTGCTTTGTAAAGTTCATGTGAACAATACGAATATGAATGCCGCAAACGCTCAAAAGTGTCCGTAGTAGGTGGTTTACTTGCATTTGCCCACGATCAGGCGTTTTTGGAACAATCTAGATGTAAACGAAAATGCGCGCCAAATGCCGAACGAACGCATTTGCCGCACTTCAATATATATTTGAGTGTGCTTTAATGCTAATATTAAAACAACGCTCCAATTAGTTTCGAAACCAAGTGTAAAACGAAAGGGGGAAACGAGAGTGAATAAAGTGTTGTGTTATTAGTCGCCAATATTTAACTAGAATCAATTGTAAATTTTAATTTATTTTACACTATTTTACCTGTTCTGAAATTATAAATGGATATTAGGAAATTTTTTGCAGGTAGGTTTTTTTGAGTATTTAATTTTTGTGTATATTAAGTAATTAAATTAAAGTTATAAGATTGCGTTATTATAAATGTTAGTTGTAGTAGTTGGTAATTGTTTTTAGTGGGCCAGAAAAGAAAACAATTAAAAAAAGATAGCGCTAAAAGTGAAAGTGAGGAAGAAAAGAACAAAAACATTGCACCATCACCTACCAAGATTACCTCTACTTTTGATGAGCAGGATGCACATCAAGCGGGATCTTCATCAACATTATTATGTGGTAAAGCCGAGCTCGCGAATAGAGACTATGCTGGTAACGATTTGGCAAATGGGTTGGACAATCTTTTTCCATGACAACAGCACAGAAAATGGAAATTCTGAAACGTTGTTGGACACCACCAGAAAGTTACAATTTTGCTGAAGGCACCATCGATTTAAAACGAAAATTTAAACATAGTTGGTTGCTCCTTGGCTTGCATATTCACAACGATTGAGGCGGACTATGCTTATACTGTGTGCTTTTTCCTCCAACAATAAGTACAGTACAAAGCGTATTGGGTTCATTCATCAATAGGCCCTTTACTCGATACAGAAATATACACGAATGCTGCCACTCAGTGGCATAAATCAGCAACCGCTGCAGCAAAAGCATTTGTGGAGAATGTTCCTGTTGATGTTTATATCGTGTCTGTACACAAAAAAAATGGTAGAAAATAGACAAATTGTAGCATCAATCATTTCTACTATAGTTTTATCCGACGCATGACTTGCCATTGAGGGGTAAAGATCAACATCAAGGTGTATTTGACGATCTAATTCAACTAAAAATTGAGGCTGGTGACAAAAATTTGAAACAACATATCGAAAAAGGCAAAAAATGCAACTTATATGTCTCCACAAATTCAAAACGAAGTTATTGCTGTGCGTTGAGCGGTTATTAAAGACGATATTATGAATAACGTAAAAAGCAGTGATATATCAGGAAAAGAGGAGCTGTCAATTGGTATTCGGTTTTTCGACGAAGAAAAAATGGCAATTCGCGAAGAGTTTGTCGGGTTTGTGGAGTTAACTTCTATGGACGCTAAAACTATAGCAACCACAATAGACAGTTTGTACGTTGGACAGGGCTACGATGGTTGTTCAACTATGGCAAGAAAGGACGGTGGCGTTCAAAAAAATTTGAGAGAAAAATATTAAAAAGCTCTGTATTGTCACTGTGCGAGCCATAAATTAAATTTCGTTGTGAGTGATTTGAATCGTGTACCAGAAATACGGAATGCCGTTTCTACAGTAAAAGATATAATCAGTTTTTTCCGTGAATCAGTGCTACGAAGAAAGTTTGATCCAAACGTTCCCCTTTTGTGTGAGACACGTTGATCTCACAAATACAAAAGTATTTCCATATTCTAGGACAATTTTGTCAAAATCGTGGAAGGATTAGAAAATATTTCAGTGGAAGGTGATGCTGGCACTAGAAAAGGTGCTTTTCAACTGCATTCTGCTGCAACTAAGTCCCAGTTTATTCTCTGCCTTGTTATTATAGCGAAATACTCTGCATTGCTAGAACCTGTGTCAAATGCTTTAGAATAAAAATGCATTGACATGTTACAGTGCAAAAATCATATAAAAAGAATACTAGCTGTAGTAAAAAACCATAGAGAAACTGCAAACGCCATCATCCAAGAAATTTTATCTAGCGCTAACTCAATTGTTGAAAACATTGGAGTAGACTTGCAAATACTAAGAATTGCAGGATGTCAACAACACCGGTCAAATCCTTCAGTGGCCACTCCTGCTGATTTTTGGAAAACGTTGTTGCTAATCCCATAATTGGATTCTTTAATAACTTCCTTGGAACAGCGGTTTTCCGACGATAACTTGCCGGCTTTTTCACTATTAGCACTACATCCTTCTACTATGTTAGACATGACATTTGAACATTTTTAAAAAGGGCAAAAAGCTCTTTAGATTTTTATAATTTAAGTAATGTTAACAATGAAGCGGAATTATGGTACAATCACTGGAAGGAAAAAACCTCAGAAAAGAAGAACTAAAAGAGTTAGAACTAATAGACGTGGTGAAAGAAGCTGAGATTTTCTTTCCTGATGTAAAACATGCTTTACACATTTCATTGGTACAACCGTGTACAACAAGCACCATTACATAGAGTAAAAACCTGGTTGCCGTCAACAATGACGGAAGACCGTCTTAGTAGACTGTGCATGTTTAGTGTACACCATAAAATGGTGCTAGAAAAAAAGGAGGAACTAGAAGATGAAATATTCAGAAGATTTGCATCAAATTCTCAAAAAAATACTGTTAGTTTAAGTAATATTTTTTCCATTTGTATAAAATAAAATGAAATAGCAATAACAATAATAATTGTGCTTATAAATGTTTGCCCACCCCTAAATGCAACCCGGGCTACGCCCTTGCTGGAAACCAAGAAAACCTTGGACGGCGATACAGAAAACCGCAAACGTCGTACTCAGTTCACATACCATACATTCGCAGGCGGCTTGCACTCAGCCACGAACCAGTTTTATTACTTATGGTTAATCTATTAATTTCTATCTCTTGATATTACCTTATTACTGGGTTTTATTAGGTTACATTGAAAAACCAGCCTAAATATAAAAATTTAACTTGTTGGATAGCTTATTTTTTGGCTTTTATTTAAATGTTTTCTTATTACTCACTGACTGACATTTCATTAATTTGACATTTAGTTAATACAAGGTTTTATTTTAATTTTTGTAAATACCAACCATTTTGACACTTGTTCACTCGAACACACTTTAATTATTCTTTTCTCTTTGCCAATTGTCATACGAGGAGCGTCTTATAAAAAGAATGACGTCGGAAAATATTATGGAGAAACTGAATTTGGGCCAGTTGTTAGGCCACTACAAGCGATACATTTTTCTAAAACTTCCAGAACTTCTGCCCTGTGGTTCCCCCTCAACGCTTCTGCTAACTTCACATTTGCAGACTTTAGGAAACTGATGTATATCTCCGTAACCAATGACTGTAATTATGCAATTTTTTTTGTTTTATCATGCAGCATATGTTAGAAAGAAATTTTTATTTAATTTAATTTAATTAAAAGCTGTAAAGGGTGTAACTACGATAGCAGCAGTGGACTGTAATTTGCATTAATCAAGAGCTACCAAATTATTTATGGCGTAGGTACGCGCAACAATTATGAAGTGTATTGCCACCTACCTTTAATTACAGCTGCTTCTCTCGCGTCCAGCCTGCAGCTGCGGCAAGCGTTACTTGTAGATGGAATTCTCGAAGATCTTTTGCACATACATTCTTTATTTAGCAGGACAGTTTTACATATACAAGATTAACAATAAGAACACGACAGAGCGTCAATATCTCACGAGACGCGCTAAAGCTCAGGATCACGCTCGCTCGCGATTGTTTCGCCACTTTTAACGCTGCCTTCGATATTGGGCAGGCAGTTCAACTTTCCTATCTTTAACGCGACCCTCGCTCTTACCAAAAAACTAACTGCAACGCCTGGAGGCTTAAACAAAGGGGTTTAAGAAACGCGCGAATTTGATCAATTTAAAATTAAAAAAAAAAGTCCGCTGGCAATGCACCTCCTTGCTTTCAGGCGAATATTTTGAGCCCAGTTTCTAGAACGCCGCTTGAATAACTCAGCTACAATCGCGTTCGAATTGCACGAATTTCTTCTGCGTTATAAAGACACAATACTATTCCATTTGTGGTGTTTACCCTGTATCTGCTAGGTCTCGTTTTCGCCAATGATAAAGCGTGAGCTATGTGCAAATTATTACTTTTTTTTGTTTTATCATGCAGCATATGTTAGAGAAACATTTTTATTTAATGAAAACAGCTGTAAAGCGGTTTAAGGAACGCGCAAATTTGATCAATTTAAAATTTAAAAAAAATAGTCCGCTGGGAATAGAACTCCTTGCTTTCAGGCGAATATTTTGAGCCCAGTTTCTAGTACGCCGCTTGAATAACTCAGCTACAATCGCGTTCGAATTGCACGAATTTCTTCTGCGTTATAAAGACACAATACTATTCCATTTGTGGTGTTTACCCTGTATCTGCTAGGTCTCGTTTTCGCCAATGATAAAGCGTGAGCTATGTGCAAATTATTACTTTTTTTTGTTTTATCATGCAGCATATGTTAGAGAAACATTTTTATTTAATGAAAAAAGCTGTAAAGCGGTTTAAGGAACGCGCGAATTTGATCAATTTAAAATTTAAAAAAAATAGTCCGCTGGGAATAGAACTCCTTGCTTTCAGGCGAATATTTTGAGCCCAGTTTCTAGTACGCCGCTTGAATAACTCAGCTACAATCGCGCTCGAATTGCACGAATTTCTTCTGCGTTATAAAGACACCATACTCATCCATTTGTGGTGTTTACCCTGTATCTGCTAGGTCTCGTTTTCGCCAATGATAAAGCGTGAGCTATGTGCAAATTATTACTTTTTTTTGTTTTATCATGCAGCATATGTTAGAGAAACATTTTTATTTAATGGAAAAAGCTGTAAAGCGGTTTAAGGAACGCGCGAATTTGATCAATTTAAAATTAAAAAAAAAGTCCGCTGGCAATGGACCTCCTTGCTTTCAGGCGAATATTTTGAGCCCAGTTTCTAGTACGCCGCTTGAATAACTCAGCTACAATCGCGCTCGAATTGCACGAATTTCTTCTGCGTTATAAAGACACCATACTCATCCATTTGTGGTGTTTACCCTGTATCTGCTAGGTCTCGTTTTCGCCAATGATAAAGCGTGAGCTATGTGCAAATTATTACTTTTTTTTGTTTTATCATGCAGCATATGTTAGAGAAACATTTTTATTTAATGAAAAAGGCTGTAAAGCGGTTTAAGGAACGCGCGAATTTGATCAATTTAAAATTTAAAAAAAATAGTCCGCTGGCAATAGACCTCCTTGCTTTCAGGCGAATATTTTGAGCCCAGTTTCTAGAACGCCGCTTGAATAACTCAGCTACAATCGCGCTCGAATTGCACGAATTTCTTCTGCGTTATAAAGACACCATACTCATCCATTTGTGGTGTTTACCCTGTATTTGCTAGGTCTCGTTTTCGCCAATGATAAAGCGTGAGCTATGTGCAAATTATTACTTTTTTTTTGTTTTATCATGCAGCATATGTTAGAGAAACATTTTTATTTAATGAAAAAAGCTGTAAAGCGGTTTAAGGAACGCGCGAATTTGATCAATTTAAAATTTAAAAAAAATAGTCCGCTGGGAATAGAACTCCTTGCTTTCAGGCGAATATTTTGAGCCCAGTTTCTAGTACGCCGCTTGAATAACTCAGCTACAATCGCGCTCGAATTGCACGAATTTCTTCTGCGTTATAAAGACACCATACTATTCCATTTGTGGTGTTTACCCTGTATCTGCTAGGTCTCGTTTTCGCCAATGATAAAGCGTGAGCTATGTGCAAATTATTACTTTTTTTTGTTTTATCATGCAGCATATGTTAGAGAAACATTTTTATTTAATGGAAAAAGCTGTAAAGCGGTTTAAGGAACGCGCGAATTTGATTAATTTAAAATTTAAAAAAAAGTCCGCTGGCAATGGACCTCCTTGCTTTCAGGCGAATATTTTGAGCCCAGTTTCTAGTACGCCGCTTGAATAACTCAGCAACAATCGCGCTCGAATTGCACGAATTTCTTCTGCGTTATAAAGACACCATACTCATCCATTTGTGGTGTTTACCCTGTATCTGCTAGGTCTCGTTTTCGCCAATGATAAAGCGTGAGCTATGTGCAAATTATTACTTTTTTTTGTTTTATCATGCAGCATATGTTAGAGAAACATTTTTATTTAATGAAAAAAGCTGTAAAGCGGTTTAAGGAACGCGCGAATTTGATCAATTTAAAATTAAAAAAAAAAGTCCGCTGGCAATAGACCTCCTTGCTTTCAGGCGAATATTTTGAGCCCAGTTTCTAGAACGCCGCTTGAATAACTCAGCTACAATCGCGTTCGAATTGCACGAATTTCTTCTGCGTTATAAAGACACAATACTATTCCATTTGTGGTGTTTACCCTGTATTTGCTAGGTCTCGTTTTCGCCAATGATAAAGCGTGAGCTATGTGCAAATTATTACTTTTTTTTGTTTTATCATGCAGCATATGTTAGAGAAACATTTTTATTTAATGAAAAAAGCTGTAAAGCGGTTTAAGGAACGCGCGAATTTGATCAATTTAAAATTTAAAAAAAATAGTCCGCTGGGAATAGAACTCCTTGCTTTCAGGCGAATATTTTGAGCCCAGTTTCTAGTACGCCGCTTGAATAACTCAGCTACAATCGCGCTCGAATTGCACGAATTTCTTCTGCGTTATAAAGACACCATACTATTCCATTTGTGGTGTTTACCCTGTATCTGCTAGGTCTCGTTTTCGCCAATGATAAAGCGTGAGCTATGTGCAAATTATTACTTTTTTTTGTTTTATCATGCAGCATATGTTAGAGAAACATTTTTATTTAATGGAAAAAGCTGTAAAGCGGTTTAAGGAACGCGCGAATTTGATTAATTTAAAATTTAAAAAAATAGTCCGCTGGGAATAGAACTCCTTGCTTTCAGGCGAATATTTTGAGCCCAGTTTCTAGTACGCCGCTTGAATAACTCAGCTACAATCGCGCTCGAATTGCACGAATTTCTTCTGCGTTATAAAGACACCATACTATTCCATTTGTGGTGTTTACCCTGTATCTGCTAGGTCTCGTTTTCGCCAATGATAAAGCGTGAGCTATGTGCAAATTATTACTTTTTTTTGTTTTATCATGCAGCATATGTTAGAGAAACATTTTTATTTAATGGAAAAAGCTGTAAAGCGGTTTAAGGAACGCGCGAATTTGATTAATTTAAAATTTAAAAAAATAGTCCGCTGGGAATAGAACTCCTTGCTTTCAGGCGAATATTTTGAGCCCAGTTTCTAGTACGCCGCTTGAATAACTCAGCTACAATCGCGCTCAAATTGCACGAATTTCTTCTGCGTTATAAAGACACCATACTCATCCATTTGTGGTGTTTACCCTGTATTTGCTAGGTCTCGTTTTCGCCAATGATAAAGCGTGAGCTATGTGCAAATTATTACTTTTTTTTGTTTTATCATGCAGCATATGTTAGAGAAACATTTTTATTTAATGAAAAAAGCTGTAAAGCGGTTTAAGGAACGCGCGAATTTGATCAATTTAAAATTTAAAAAAAATAGTCCGCTGGGAATAGAACTCCTTGCTTTCACGCGAATATTTTGAGCCCAGTTTCTAGTACGCCGCTTGAATAACTCAGCTACAATCGCGCTCGAATTGCACGAATTTCTTCTGCGTTATAAAGACACCATACTCATCCATTTGTGGTGTTTACCCTGTATCTGCTAGGTCTCGTTTTCGCCAATGATAAAGCGTGAGCTATGTGCAAATTATTACTTTTTTTTGTTTTATCATGCAGCATATGTTAGAGAAACATTTTTATTTAATGGAAAAAGCTGTAAAGCGGTTTAAGGAACGCGCGAATTTGATCAATTTAAAATTAAAAAAAAAGTCCGCTGGCAATGGACCTCCTTGCTTTCAGGCGAATATTTTGAGCCCAGTTTCTAGTACGCCGCTTGAATAACTCAGCTACAATCGCGCTCGAATTGCACGAATTTCTTCTGCGTTATAAAGACACCATACTCATCCATTTGTGGTGTTTACCCTGTATCTGCTAGGTCTCGTTTTCGCCAATGATAAAGCGTGAGCTATGTGCAAATTATTACTTTTTTTTGTTTTATCATGCAGCATATGTTAGAGAAACATTTTTATTTAATGAAAAAGGCTGTAAAGCGGTTTAAGGAACGCGCGAATTTGATCAATTTAAAATTTAAAAAAAATAGTCCGCTGGCAATAGACCTCCTTGCTTTCAGGCGAATATTTTGAGCCCAGTTTCTAGAACGCCGCTTGAATAACTCAGCTACAATCGCGCTCGAATTGCACGAATTTCTTCTGCGTTATAAAGACACCATACTCATCCATTTGTGGTGTTTACCCTGTATTTGCTAGGTCTCGTTTTCGCCAATGATAAAGCGTGAGCTATGTGCAAATTATTACTTTTTTTTTGTTTTATCATGCAGCATATGTTAGAGAAACATTTTTATTTAATGAAAAAAGCTGTAAAGCGGTTTAAGGAACGCGCGAATTTGATCAATTTAAAATTTAAAAAAAATAGTCCGCTGGGAATAGAACTCCTTGCTTTCAGGCGAATATTTTGAGCCCAGTTTCTAGTACGCCGCTTGAATAACTCAGCTACAATCGCGCTCGAATTGCACGAATTTCTTCTGCGTTATAAAGACACCATACTATTCCATTTGTGGTGTTTACCCTGTATCTGCTAGGTCTCGTTTTCGCCAATGATAAAGCGTGAGCTATGTGCAAATTATTACTTTTTTTTGTTTTATCATGCAGCATATGTTAGAGAAACATTTTTATTTAATGGAAAAAGCTGTAAAGCGGTTTAAGGAACGCGCGAATTTGATTAATTTAAAATTTAAAAAAAAGTCCGCTGGCAATGGACCTCCTTGCTTTCAGGCGAATATTTTGAGCCCAGTTTCTAGTACGCCGCTTGAATAACTCAGCAACAATCGCGCTCGAATTGCACGAATTTCTTCTGCGTTATAAAGACACCATACTCATCCATTTGTGGTGTTTACCCTGTATCTGCTAGGTCTCGTTTTCGCCAATGATAAAGCGTGAGCTATGTGCAAATTATTACTTTTTTTTGTTTTATCATGCAGCATATGTTAGAGAAACATTTTTATTTAATGAAAAAAGCTGTAAAGCGGTTTAAGGAACGCGCGAATTTGATCAATTTAAAATTAAAAAAAAAAGTCCGCTGGCAATAGACCTCCTTGCTTTCAGGCGAATATTTTGAGCCCAGTTTCTAGAACGCCGCTTGAATAACTCAGCTACAATCGCGTTCGAATTGCACGAATTTCTTCTGCGTTATAAAGACACAATACTATTCCATTTGTGGTGTTTACCCTGTATTTGCTAGGTCTCGTTTTCGCCAATGATAAAGCGTGAGCTATGTGCAAATTATTACTTTTTTTTGTTTTATCATGCAGCATATGTTAGAGAAACATTTTTATTTAATGAAAAAAGCTGTAAAGCGGTTTAAGGAACGCGCGAATTTGATCAATTTAAAATTTAAAAAAAATAGTCCGCTGGGAATAGAACTCCTTGCTTTCAGGCGAATATTTTGAGCCCAGTTTCTAGTACGCCGCTTGAATAACTCAGCTACAATCGCGCTCGAATTGCACGAATTTCTTCTGCGTTATAAAGACACCATACTATTCCATTTGTGGTGTTTACCCTGTATCTGCTAGGTCTCGTTTTCGCCAATGATAAAGCGTGAGCTATGTGCAAATTATTACTTTTTTTTGTTTTATCATGCAGCATATGTTAGAGAAACATTTTTATTTAATGGAAAAAGCTGTAAAGCGGTTTAAGGAACGCGCGAATTTGATTAATTTAAAATTTAAAAAAATAGTCCGCTGGGAATAGAACTCCTTGCTTTCAGGCGAATATTTTGAGCCCAGTTTCTAGTACGCCGCTTGAATAACTCAGCTACAATCGCGCTCAAATTGCACGAATTTCTTCTGCGTTATAAAGACACCATACTCATCCATTTGTGGTGTTTACCCTGTATTTGCTAGGTCTCGTTTTCGCCAATGATAAAGCGTGAGCTATGTGCAAATTATTATTTTTTTTTGTTTTATCATGCAGCATATGTTAGAGAAACATTTTTATTTAATGAAAAAAGCTGTAAAGCGGTTTAAGGAACGCGCGAATTTGATCAATTTAAAATTTAACAAAAATAGTCCGCTGGGAATAGAACTCCTTGCTTTCAGGCGAATATTTTGAGCCCAGTTTCTAGTACGCCGCTTGAATAACTCAGCTACAATCGCGCTCGAATTGCACGAATTTCTTCTGCGTTATAAAGACACCATACTATTCCATTTGTGGTGTTTACCCTGTATCTGCTAGGTCTCGTTTTCGCCAATGATAAAGCGTGAGCTATGTGCAAATTATTACTTTTTTTTGTTTTATCATGCAGCATATGTTAGAGAAACATTTTTATTTAATGGAAAAAGCTGTAAAGCGGTTTAAGGAACGCGCGAATTTGATTAATTTAAAATTTTAAAAAAAGTCCGCTGGCAATGGACCTCCTTGCTTTCAGGCGAATATTTTGAGCCCAGTTTCTAGTACGCCGCTTGAATAACTCAGCTACAATCGCGCTCGAATTGCACGAATTTCTTCTGCGTTATAAAGACACCATACTCATCCATTTGTGGTGTTTACCCTGTATTTGCTAGGTCTCGTTTTCGCCAATGATAAAGCGTGAGCTATGTGCAAATTATTACTTTTTTTTGTTTTATCATGCAGCATATGTTAGAGAAACATTTTTATTTAATGAAAAAAGCTGTAAAGCGGTTTAAGGAACGCGCGAATTTGATCAATTTAAAATTAAAAAAAAATAGTCCGCTGGGAATAGAACTCCTTGCTTTCAGGCGAATATTTTGAGCCCAGTTTCTAGTACGCCGCTTGAATAACTCAGCTACAATCGCGCTCGAATTGCACGAATTTCTTCTGCGTTATAAAGACACCATACTATTCCATTTGTGGTGTTTACCCTGTATCTGCTAGGTCTCGTTTTCGCCAATGATAAAGCGTGAGCTATGTGCAAATTATTACTTTTTTTTGTTTTATCATGCAGCATATGTTAGAGAAACATTTTTATTTAATGGAAAAAGCTGTAAAGCGGTTTAAGGAACGCGCGAATTTGATTAATTTAAAATTTAAAAAAAAGTCCGCTGGCAATGGACCTCCTTGCTTTCAGGCGAATATTTTGAGCCCAGTTTCTAGTACGCCGCTTGAATAACTCAGCTACAATCGCGCTCGAATTGCACGAATTTCTTCTGCGTTATAAAGACACCATACTCATCCATTTGTGGTGTTTACCCTGTATTTGCTAGGTCTCGTTTTCGCCAATGATAAAGCGTGAGCTATGTGCAAATTATTACTTTTTTTTGTTTTATCATGCAGCATATGTTAGAGAAACATTTTTATTTAATGAAAAAAGCTGTAAAGCGGTTTAAGGAACGCGCGAATTTGATCAATTTAAAATTTAAAAAAAATAGTCCGCTGGGAATAGAACTCCTTGCTTTCAGGCGAATATTTTGAGCCCAGTTTCTAGTACGCCGCTTGAATAACTCAGCTACAATCGCGCTCGAATTGCACGAATTTCTTCTGCGTTATAAAGACACCATACTCATCCATTTGTGGTGTTTACCCTGTATCTGCTAGGTCTCGTTTTCGCCAATGATAAAGCGTGAGCTATGTGCAAATTATTACTTTTTTTTGTTTTATCATGCAGCATATGTTAGAGAAACATTTTTATTTAATGAAAAAGGCTGTAAAGCGGTTTAAGGAACGCGCGAATTTGATGAATTTACAATTTAAAAAAAACTAGTTGCTGGGAATAGAACTCCTTGCCTTCAGGCGAATATTTTGAGCCCAGTTTCTAGTACGCCGCTTGAATAACTCAGCTTCGATCGCGCTCGAATTGTACGAATTTCTGCTGCGTTATAACGACACCATACTATTACATTTGTGGTGTTTACCCTGTATCTGCTAGGGCTCGTTTTCGCCAATGATAAAGCGTGAGCTATGTACAAATTATTACTTTTTTTTGTGTTATCATGCAGCATATGTTAGAGAAACATTTTTATTTAATGAAAAAAAACTGTAAATATGTTTACGGAACGAGCGAATTTGATCAGCTTAAAATAAAAAAATAATAAGTCCGCTGCGAATAGAACTCCTTGCTTTCAGGCGAATGTTTTGAGCCCAGTTTCTAGTACGCCGCTTGAATAACTCAGCTACGATAGCGCTCGAATTGAAAGAATTTCTGCTGCGTTATAAAGACACCATACTATTCCATTGGTGGTGTTTACCCTGTATCTGCTAGGTTTCGTTTTCGCCAATGATAAAGCGTGAGCTATGTGCAAATTATTACTTTTTTTTGTTTTATCATGCAGCATATGTTAGAGAAACATTTTTATTTAATGAAAAAAGCTGTAAAGGGGTTTACGGAACTCGCGAATTTAATCAAATTAAATTTAAAAAAAGATAAGTCCGCTCGGAATAGAACTCCTTGCTTTCAGGCGAATGTTTTGAGCCCAGTTTCTAGTACGCCGCTTGAATAACTCAGCTACGATAGCGCTCGAATTGAACGAATTTCTGCTGCGTTATAAAGACACCATACTATTCCATTGGTGGTGTTTACCCTGTATCTGCTAGGTTTCGTTTTCGCCAATGATAAAGCGTGAGCTATGTACAAATTATTACTTTTTTTTGTTTTATCATGCAGCATATGTTAGAGAAACATTTTTATTTAATGAAAAAAAACTGTAAAGGGGTTTACGGAACGCGCGAATTTGATCAGCTTAAAATAAAAAAATAATAAGTCCGCTGCGAATAGAACTCCTTGCTTTCAGGCGAATGTTTTGAGCCCAGTTTCTAGTACGCCGCTTGAATAACTCAGCTCCGATAGCGCTCGAATTGAACGAATTTCTGCTGCGTTATACAGACACCATACTATTCCATTGGTGGTGTTTACCCTGTATCTGCTAGGTTTCGTTTTCGCCAATGATAAAGCGTGAGCTATGTGCAAATTATTACTTTTTTTTGTTTTATCATGCAGCATATGTTAGAGAAACATTTTTATTTAATGAAAAAAGCTGTAAAGGGGTTTACGGAACTCGCGAATTTAATCAAATTAAATTTAAAAAAAGATAAGTCCGCTCGGAATAGAACTCCTTGCTTTCAGGCGAATGTTTTGAGCCCAGTTTCTAGTACGCCGCTTGAATAACTCAGCTACGATAGCGCTCGAATTGAACGAATTTCTGCTGCGTTATATAGACACCATACTATTCCATTGGTGGTGTTTACCCTGTAGCTGCTAGGTTTCGTTTTCGCCAATGATAAAGCGTGAGCTATGTACAAATTATTACTTTTTTCTGTTTTATCATGCAGCATATGTTAGAGAAACATTTTTATTTAATGAAAAAAAACTGTAAAGGGGTTTACGGAACGCGCAAATTTGATCAGCTTAAAATAAAAAAAATAAAAAGTCCGCTGCGAATAGAACTCCTTGCTTTCAGGCGAATGTTTTGAGCCCAGTTTCTAGTACGCCGCTTGAATAACTCAGCTCCGATAGCGCTCGAATTGAACGAATTTCTGCTGCGTTATACAGACACCATACTATTCCATTGGTGGTGTTTACCCTGTATCTGCTAGGTTTCGTTTTCGCCAATGATAAAGCGTGAGCTATGTGCAAATTATTACTTTTTTTTGTTTTATCATGCAGCATATGTTAGAGAAACATTTTTATTTAATGAAAAAAGCTGTAAAGGGGTTTACGGAACTCGCGAATTTAATCAAATTAAATTTAAAAAAAGATAAGTCCGCTCGGAATAGAACTCCTTGCTTTCAGGCGAATGTTTTGAGCCCAGTTTCTAGTACGCCGCTTGAATAACTCAGCTACGATAGCGCTCGAATTGAACGAATTTCTGCTGCGTTATAAAGACACCATACTATTCCATTGGTGGTGTTTACACTGTATCTGCTAGGTTTAGTTTTCGCCAATGATAAAGCGTGAGCTATGTGCAAATTATTACTTTTTTTTGTTTTATCATGCAGCATATGTTAGAGAAACATTTTTATTTAATGAAAAAAGCTGTAAAGGGGTTTACGGAACTCGCGAATTTAATCAAATTAAATTTTAAAAAAAAGTCCGCTGGCAATGGACCTCCTTGCTTTCAGGCGAATATTTTGAGCCCAGTTTCTAGTACGCCGCTTGAATAACTCAGCTACAATCGCGCTCGAATTGCACGAATTTCTTCTGCGTTATAAAGACACCATACTCATCCATTTGTGGTGTTTACCCTGTATTTGCTAGGTCTCGTTTTCGCCAATGATAAAGCGTGAGCTATGTGCAAATTATTACTTTTTTTTGTTTTATCATGCAGCATATGTTAGAGAAACATTTTTATTTAATGAAAAAAGCTGTAAAGCGGTTTAAGGAACGCGCGAATTTGATCAATTTAAAATTTAAAAAAAATAGTCCGCTGGGAATAGAACTCCTTGCTTTCAGGCGAATATTTTGAGCCCAGTTTCTAGTACGCCGCTTGAATAACTCAGCTACAATCGCGCTCGAATTGCACGAATTTCTTCTGCGTTATAAAGACACCATACTCATCCATTTGTGGTGTTTACCCTGTATCTGCTAGGTCTCGTTTTCGCCAATGATAAAGCGTGAGCTATGTGCAAATTATTACTTTTTTTTGTTTTATCATGCAGCATATGTTAGAGAAACATTTTTATTTAATGAAAAAGGCTGTAAAGCGGTTTAAGGAACGCGCGAATTTGATGAATTTACAATTTAAAAAAAACTAGTTGCTGGGAATAGAACTCCTTGCCTTCAGGCGAATATTTTGAGCCCAGTTTCTAGTACGCCGCTTGAATAACTCAGCTTCGATCGCGCTCGAATTGTACGAATTTCTGCTGCGTTATAACGACACCATACTATTACATTTGTGGTGTTTACCCTGTATCTGCTAGGGCTCGTTTTCGCCAATGATAAAGCGTGAGCTATGTACAAATTATTACTTTTTTTTGTGTTATCATGCAGCATATGTTAGAGAAACATTTTTATTTAATGAAAAAAAACTGTAAATATGTTTACGGAACGAGCGAATTTGATCAGCTTAAAATAAAAAAATAATAAGTCCGCTGCGAATAGAACTCCTTGCTTTCAGGCGAATGTTTTGAGCCCAGTTTCTAGTACGCCGCTTGAATAACTCAGCTACGATAGCGCTCGAATTGAAAGAATTTCTGCTGCGTTATAAAGACACCATACTATTCCATTGGTGGTGTTTACCCTGTATCTGCTAGGTTTCGTTTTCGCCAATGATAAAGCGTGAGCTATGTGCAAATTATTACTTTTTTTTGTTTTATCATGCAGCATATGTTAGAGAAACATTTTTATTTAATGAAAAAAGCTGTAAAGGGGTTTACGGAACTCGCGAATTTAATCAAATTAAATTTAAAAAAAGATAAGTCCGCTCGGAATAGAACTCCTTGCTTTCAGGCGAATGTTTTGAGCCCAGTTTCTAGTACGCCGCTTGAATAACTCAGCTACGATAGCGCTCGAATTGAACGAATTTCTGCTGCGTTATAAAGACACCATACTATTCCATTGGTGGTGTTTACCCTGTATCTGCTAGGTTTCGTTTTCGCCAATGATAAAGCGTGAGCTATGTACAAATTATTACTTTTTTTTGTTTTATCATGCAGCATATGTTAGAGAAACATTTTTATTTAATGAAAAAAAACTGTAAAGGGGTTTACGGAACGCGCGAATTTGATCAGCTTAAAATAAAAAAATAATAAGTCCGCTGCGAATAGAACTCCTTGCTTTCAGGCGAATGTTTTGAGCCCAGTTTCTAGTACGCCGCTTGAATAACTCAGCTCCGATAGCGCTCGAATTGAACGAATTTCTGCTGCGTTATACAGACACCATACTATTCCATTGGTGGTGTTTACCCTGTATCTGCTAGGTTTCGTTTTCGCCAATGATAAAGCGTGAGCTATGTGCAAATTATTACTTTTTTTTGTTTTATCATGCAGCATATGTTAGAGAAACATTTTTATTTAATGAAAAAAGCTGTAAAGGGGTTTACGGAACTCGCGAATTTAATCAAATTAAATTTAAAAAAAGATAAGTCCGCTCGGAATAGAACTCCTTGCTTTCAGGCGAATGTTTTGAGCCCAGTTTCTAGTACGCCGCTTGAATAACTCAGCTACGATAGCGCTCGAATTGAACGAATTTCTGCTGCGTTATATAGACACCATACTATTCCATTGGTGGTGTTTACCCTGTAGCTGCTAGGTTTCGTTTTCGCCAATGATAAAGCGTGAGCTATGTACAAATTATTACTTTTTTCTGTTTTATCATGCAGCATATGTTAGAGAAACATTTTTATTTAATGAAAAAAAACTGTAAAGGGGTTTACGGAACGCGCAAATTTGATCAGCTTAAAATAAAAAAAATAAAAAGTCCGCTGCGAATAGAACTCCTTGCTTTCAGGCGAATGTTTTGAGCCCAGTTTCTAGTACGCCGCTTGAATAACTCAGCTCCGATAGCGCTCGAATTGAACGAATTTCTGCTGCGTTATACAGACACCATACTATTCCATTGGTGGTGTTTACCCTGTATCTGCTAGGTTTCGTTTTCGCCAATGATAAAGCGTGAGCTATGTGCAAATTATTACTTTTTTTTGTTTTATCATGCAGCATATGTTAGAGAAACATTTTTATTTAATGAAAAAAGCTGTAAAGGGGTTTACGGAACTCGCGAATTTAATCAAATTAAATTTAAAAAAAGATAAGTCCGCTCGGAATAGAACTCCTTGCTTTCAGGCGAATGTTTTGAGCCCAGTTTCTAGTACGCCGCTTGAATAACTCAGCTACGATAGCGCTCGAATTGAACGAATTTCTGCTGCGTTATAAAGACACCATACTATTCCATTGGTGGTGTTTACACTGTATCTGCTAGGTTTAGTTTTCGCCAATGATAAAGCGTGAGCTATGTGCAAATTATTACTTTTTTTTGTTTTATCATGCAGCATATGTTAGAGAAACATTTTTATTTAATGAAAAAAGCTGTAAAGGGGTTTACGGAACTCGCGAATTTAATCAAATTAAATTTTAAAAAAAAGTCCGCTGGCAATGGACCTCCTTGCTTTCAGGCGAATATTTTGAGCCCAGTTTCTAGTACGCCGCTTGAATAACTCAGCTACAATCGCGCTCGAATTGCACGAATTTCTTCTGCGTTATAAAGACACCATACTCATCCATTTGTGGTGTTTACCCTGTATTTGCTAGGTCTCGTTTTCGCCAATGATAAAGCGTGAGCTATGTGCAAATTATTACTTTTTTTTGTTTTATCATGCAGCATATGTTAGAGAAACATTTTTATTTAATGAAAAAAGCTGTAAAGCGGTTTAAGGAACGCGCGAATTTGATCAATTTAAAATTTAAAAAAAATAGTCCGCTGGGAATAGAACTCCTTGCTTTCAGGCGAATATTTTGAGCCCAGTTTCTAGTACGCCGCTTGAATAACTCAGCTACAATCGCGCTCGAATTGCACGAATTTCTTCTGCGTTATAAAGACACCATACTCATCCATTTGTGGTGTTTACCCTGTATCTGCTAGGTCTCGTTTTCGCCAATGATAAAGCGTGAGCTATGTGCAAATTATTACTTTTTTTTGTTTTATCATGCAGCATATGTTAGAGAAACATTTTTATTTAATGAAAAAGGCTGTAAAGCGGTTTAAGGAACGCGCGAATTTGATGAATTTACAATTTAAAAAAAACTAGTTGCTGGGAATAGAACTCCTTGCCTTCAGGCGAATATTTTGAGCCCAGTTTCTAGTACGCCGCTTGAATAACTCAGCTTCGATCGCGCTCGAATTGTACGAATTTCTGCTGCGTTATAACGACACCATACTATTACATTTGTGGTGTTTACCCTGTATCTGCTAGGGCTCGTTTTCGCCAATGATAAAGCGTGAGCTATGTACAAATTATTACTTTTTTTTGTGTTATCATGCAGCATATGTTAGAGAAACATTTTTATTTAATGAAAAAAAACTGTAAATATGTTTACGGAACGAGCGAATTTGATCAGCTTAAAATAAAAAAATAATAAGTCCGCTGCGAATAGAACTCCTTGCTTTCAGGCGAATGTTTTGAGCCCAGTTTCTAGTACGCCGCTTGAATAACTCAGCTACGATAGCGCTCGAATTGAAAGAATTTCTGCTGCGTTATAAAGACACCATACTATTCCATTGGTGGTGTTTACCCTGTATCTGCTAGGTTTCGTTTTCGCCAATGATAAAGCGTGAGCTATGTGCAAATTATTACTTTTTTTTGTTTTATCATGCAGCATATGTTAGAGAAACATTTTTATTTAATGAAAAAAGCTGTAAAGGGGTTTACGGAACTCGCGAATTTAATCAAATTAAATTTAAAAAAAGATAAGTCCGCTCGGAATAGAACTCCTTGCTTTCAGGCGAATGTTTTGAGCCCAGTTTCTAGTACGCCGCTTGAATAACTCAGCTACGATAGCGCTCGAATTGAACGAATTTCTGCTGCGTTATAAAGACACCATACTATTCCATTGGTGGTGTTTACCCTGTATCTGCTAGGTTTCGTTTTCGCCAATGATAAAGCGTGAGCTATGTACAAATTATTACTTTTTTTTGTTTTATCATGCAGCATATGTTAGAGAAACATTTTTATTTAATGAAAAAAAACTGTAAAGGGGTTTACGGAACGCGCGAATTTGATCAGCTTAAAATAAAAAAATAATAAGTCCGCTGCGAATAGAACTCCTTGCTTTCAGGCGAATGTTTTGAGCCCAGTTTCTAGTACGCCGCTTGAATAACTCAGCTCCGATAGCGCTCGAATTGAACGAATTTCTGCTGCGTTATACAGACACCATACTATTCCATTGGTGGTGTTTACCCTGTATCTGCTAGGTTTCGTTTTCGCCAATGATAAAGCGTGAGCTATGTGCAAATTATTACTTTTTTTTGTTTTATCATGCAGCATATGTTAGAGAAACATTTTTATTTAATGAAAAAAGCTGTAAAGGGGTTTACGGAACTCGCGAATTTAATCAAATTAAATTTAAAAAAAGATAAGTCCGCTCGGAATAGAACTCCTTGCTTTCAGGCGAATGTTTTGAGCCCAGTTTCTAGTACGCCGCTTGAATAACTCAGCTACGATAGCGCTCGAATTGAACGAATTTCTGCTGCGTTATATAGACACCATACTATTCCATTGGTGGTGTTTACCCTGTAGCTGCTAGGTTTCGTTTTCGCCAATGATAAAGCGTGAGCTATGTACAAATTATTACTTTTTTCTGTTTTATCATGCAGCATATGTTAGAGAAACATTTTTATTTAATGAAAAAAAACTGTAAAGGGGTTTACGGAACGCGCAAATTTGATCAGCTTAAAATAAAAAAAATAAAAAGTCCGCTGCGAATAGAACTCCTTGCTTTCAGGCGAATGTTTTGAGCCCAGTTTCTAGTACGCCGCTTGAATAACTCAGCTCCGATAGCGCTCGAATTGAACGAATTTCTGCTGCGTTATACAGACACCATACTATTCCATTGGTGGTGTTTACCCTGTATCTGCTAGGTTTCGTTTTCGCCAATGATAAAGCGTGAGCTATGTGCAAATTATTACTTTTTTTTGTTTTATCATGCAGCATATGTTAGAGAAACATTTTTATTTAATGAAAAAAGCTGTAAAGGGGTTTACGGAACTCGCGAATTTAATCAAATTAAATTTAAAAAAAGATAAGTCCGCTCGGAATAGAACTCCTTGCTTTCAGGCGAATGTTTTGAGCCCAGTTTCTAGTACGCCGCTTGAATAACTCAGCTACGATAGCGCTCGAATTGAACGAATTTCTGCTGCGTTATAAAGACACCATACTATTCCATTGGTGGTGTTTACACTGTATCTGCTAGGTTTAGTTTTCGCCAATGATAAAGCGTGAGCTATGTGCAAATTATTACTTTTTTTTGTTTTATCATGCAGCATATGTTAGAGAAACATTTTTATTTAATGAAAAAAGCTGTAAAGGGGTTTACGGAACTCGCGAATTTAATCAAATTAAATTTTAAAAAAGATAAGTCCGCTCGGAATAGAACTCCTTGCTTTCAGGCGAATGTTTTGAGCCCAGTTTCTAGTACGCCGCTTGAATAACTCAGCTACGATAGCGCTCGAATTGAACGAATTTCTGCTGCGTTATAAAGACACCATACTATTCCATTGGTGGTGTTTACACTGTATCTGCTAGGTTTAGTTTTCGCCAATGATAAAGCGTGAGCTATGTGCAAATTATTACTTTTTTTTGTTTTATCATGCAGCATATGGTAGAGAAACATTTTTATTTAATGAAAAAAGCTGTAAAGGGGTTTACGGAACTCGCGAATTTAATCAAATTAAATTTTAAAAAAGATAAGTCCGCTCGGAATAGAACTCCTTGCTTTCAGGCGAATGTTTTGAGCCCAGTTTCTAGTACGCCGCTTGAATAACTCAGCTACGATAGCGCTCGAATTGAACGAATTTCTGCTGCGTTATAAAGACACCATACTATTCCATTGGTGGTGTTTACCCTGTATCTGCTAGGTTTCGTTTTCGCCAATGATAAAGCGTGAGCTATGTACAAATTATTACTTTTTTTTGTTTTATCATGCAGCATATGTTAGAGAAACATTGTTATTTAATGAAAAAAAGCTGTAAAGGGGTTTACGGAACGCGCGAATTTGATCAGCTTAAAATAAAAAAATAAAAAGTCCGCTGCGAATAGAACTCCTTGCTTTCAGGCGAATGTTTTGAGCCCAGTTTCTAGTACGCCGCTTGAATAACTCAGCTACGATAGCGCTCGAATTAAACGAATTTCTGCTGCGTTATAAAGACACCATACTATTCCATTGGTGGTGTTTACCCTGTATCTGCTAGGTTTCGTTTTCGCCAATGATAAAGTGTGAGCTATGTACAAATTATTACTTTTTTTTGTTTTATCATGCAGCATATGTTAGAGAAACATTTTTATTTAATGAAAAAAAAACTGTAAAGGGGTTTACGGAACGCGCGAATTTGATCAGCTTAAAATAAAAAAATAATAAGTTCGCTGCGAATAGAACTCCTTGCTTTCAGGCGAATGTTTTGAGCCCAGTTTCTAGTACGCCGCTTGAATAACTCAGCTACGATAGCGCTCGAATTGAACGAATTTCTGCTGCGTTATAAAGACACCATACTATTCCATTGGTGGTGTTTACCCTGTATCTGCTAGGTTTCGTTTTCGCCAATGATAAAGCGTGAGCTATGTGCAAATTATTACTTTTTTTTGTTTTATCATGCAGCATATGTTAGAGAAACAATTTTATTTAATGAAAAAAGCTGTAAAGGGGTTTACGGAACTCGCAAATTTAATCAAATTAAATTTTAAAAAAAGATAAGTCCGCTCGGAATAGAACTCCTTGCTTTCTGGCGAATGTTTTGAGCCCAGTTTCTAGTACGCCGCTTGAATAACTCAGCTACGATCGCGCTCGAATTGTACGAATTTCTGCTGAGTTATAAAGACACCATACTATTCCATTTGTGGTGTTTACCCTGTATCTGCTAGGTCTCGTTTTCGCCAATGATAAATAAAGCGTTAGCTATGTACACAGTATTCCTTTTTTTTGTTTTATCATGCAGCATATGTTAGAGAAACATTTTTATTTAATGAAAGAATCTGTAAAGGGGTTTACGGAACGCGAGAATTTGATCAATTTAATATTTAAAAAAAATAAGTCCGCTGGGAATAGAACTCCTTGCTTTCAGGCGAATATTTTGAGCCCAGTTTCTAGTACGCCGTTTGAATAACTCAGCTACGAACGCGCTCGAATTGTACGAATTTCTGCTGAGTTATAAAGACACCATACTATTCCATTTGTAGTGTTTACCCTGTATCTGCTAGGTCTCGTTTTAGCCAATGATAAGGCGTGAGCTATGTGCAAATTATTACTTTTTTTTGTTTTATCATGCAGCATATGTTAGAGAAACATTTTTATTTAATGAAAAAAGCTGTAAAGGGGTTTACAGAACGCGCGAATTTGATCAATTTAAATTTAAAAAAAAAATAAGTCCGCTCGGAATAGAACTCCTTGCTTTCCGGCAAATATTTTGAGCCCAGTTTCTAGTGCGCCGCTTGAATAACTCAGCTACGATTGCGCTGAAATTGTACGAATTTCTGCTGCGTTATAAAGACACCATACTATTCCATTTGTGGTGTTTACCCTGTATCTGCTGGGTCTCGTTTTCGCCAATGATAAAGCGTGAGCTATGTGCAAATTATTACTTTCATTTCTTTCTCAGTTAAAGCAACAAATAAAAATTAAAAATCAAAGGAAAAAGAAGGAAAATATCTTCACGTTCGTAATAATAGTAAAACAATAAAAGAAAACACTTGGCAATGCGAATTAGATCAATTTTAAATAACAAAATTACCAGGCGATGGGATTCTAACTCCATCGCCTGCAAGACAGCGAATGCATTTCTATGATTTGCCTTGAGCGCGAAGTAAAGCACGCGTTAACTACCTCCCCCACCTAGGCCGCCTATGGTCGGTACGATGCGGCTGCCTTAAATAGAACGCATTCATTGTTAACCCACGTTTGATTTTTTAGAACATTTACTTGTTTTTTTCCATTTTAGCTTTTAGCTTTATCTATTTCTCAGTTGCTCATCCTGTATACAGGGTGTCCGGAAAATACTTGTACAACGGAAGACCATCTAACGGCTAAACTAAGCAACTTTGTATATAAGTGAGTTGTGTTAAATCATCATATTCTGGGCCAAGGAACTTGTGGCCTTCCGTTGTATACGTATTTTTCGGACACCCTGTATATTTGTCCGAAATTTTCTCGGCTTCATGCCACGTAGATATATAAGCTGTGCAAAATATCGCCTGCTTGCAACACATAGTTTTTGAGTTATACCGCTAACAGACAGACAGACAGACGGAATTGAGGAAACCTGTTTTACGTCATCTAGAGACTCAGAAGAAATCTCGGAAGGTATTTTACTTTTTAAATTCAAAGTTTTACTTTACCTTTATGAATTGTTTAAAATGACAAAATAGCTTAGTACATACAGTTCAAATCTACAGGTGAGTTGTAGTATGCCAAGCCATTGCAATGTTCACACGTTGATGGGCATTTAAGGTCCAATTCTTGCATCTGAAAATATTATGGATGTAGAAAAGAGGGCTTGAAGTGTTCGCAATGTGTAAGCAATACAACGGCTGGTCATGTTACCATTCAACCTCTTTATTAGACGAAGAAGACACTCTTTTGGGCGAGTAACTCTGTATTTATGGTCGATTTTAACTGTATAGACTGTAAATAATTGAAACTGTACTCTATTCTACCTATATTATATTTTTTTAGTTAAGGAGATGTAAAATAGTTTCCTAATGTCTGTGAATGTGGAGGTCGGTGGGGCACTAAGGGGAAACCCCAGAGTAAAGGGGCGGAAAGTTTTGAACAGATGTATCTCTTGTCATGGTCTTACAATTGGCCAATATTCAGCTGTCCCCTAATTATTGCTGACGTCTTCCCTTTTATAAGACCCGGCGTAGATGGCAATTGGTTACGGCGCGGCGCTAGTGGCTCTTTGTCGCGTCGTTGTGTGAACAGCATTGGGTATAAAAATGTAAATACATTGCTTATGCACTTCTACACTATCCTGACTTCTATTGAAAACGACATACTTAAAAGAAGTTAAGAACTTCGGATGAAATTCCGTCACTTTAAACGCTGAGCCCAACATTGCGAAGGTGTTAGAGCCAATTCCTGTTCCATATCTTTAGGGTTAAATAACCCTCTGCTCCAGCAAGATAATACAAGACCACATAGTGCCCGTACCATCTACACAGACGAACTTCGACTACGAATTAGAGATGCTTGAAATGCCATACCTCAGCCAGAGATTGATCATCTCATTGCAACCATGCCACGTCGAGTAACTGAGTGCATTAGAGAGAATAGGAAAACCACTCATTATTCAATACCTTTTTTGCTATTGCTTAATTTGAGTTGTTATTTTAATTACTATTTTACATAAGCAAAATACCTACATATCTTTTGTGAAAATCTTATTCAAATTGCTCAACTCCTTCTGGGTTTTTCGTTTATAATGATATATATTTCCATATTCTTAGTTTAAAACAAGCATTCAAACATTGAATATCACAACAATTACACAGTTTTTTTGTTATTGAAACTTAAGAAAAATATTATTGCCATTAGCACGAAAATAATAGAAAAGTGTTTTAGGGTTTAAAACAAAAAAAAAGGTGTACATCATTTCGACCCTTAGTTATGGAGATATAAGATAGCTTTTCAAAGTCTGCAAATGAAAGTTTAAAAAGCACAAAGGCGAACAGTGGCGAAATTTAAGGAAATATCTCACTTACAGTGTTCGAACAACTGCCAAAAATCCAGCTAATTCTTATGTTTTCCGACATTCCACGTTCTCGCCTTTAATTTCCTGGACTAAAATAGTGGATTGATGTAATTATACAAGTCTTTGATATTTTATTAGGCAGAAGCCGTAGCAGAAGCAATGTACAATTCTGAATGGTATATGGAATGTACCCCCGCCCTACGACATTCCATTGTCTTGCTAATGCAAAGGGCACAACGAAAAGTTGTCTTTAGAGGAAACGGGCTATTTGCTATGAACGCATATACATTGATGACTGTAAGTATCATGATCTTACTATAAATAGCGGTTCCCTGAATTAAAATTGTTGCGATTTCTAATGTTTCTTTAAAATGTTCTGATGAGTGCTCTTTTTTTATTTGCAGATATTCCGGACTTCATGGTCTGCATGTAATGTAGTTAGAGCAATGCGAAACTAATTGCACGCAGCACACGTGTTTACATAGTTCAGACATTTGCACCACCGAGCCACTGATATACTTATTGGATTTTGTAGGCACTTATTATGCAAGGCCTTTGTAATTGTAATCGTTTTTTCTCCGTTTACTGCTTTCAAGCCAAAAAGAAAGCAACTAGATTGTTATAAATTAAAAATACAATAAAAATTATCTGGAATATGTGTTCTTTCATATCAATTGATACAAGCGTTGTTCTTCATCATATACTGCGTGGGCCAACGCACTGGCTGATGTAAAATGCGAATAACTTTCGTAGCCATACTGAGGTAAGAGCGGGTCTTGTGCTTGTACGACTGAGTTAACTAGCAAAGCAAAGGGCAATCTAAATTTATACTAAAATAGAATATAGGGCACGAGAAAAAGCTAAATTGGAATCACATTATTAATTGCTCAATTTCTGTAACTCCCTATTAAGTTTTGACACATCCAAAAAAACAGAAAACAGTGTTTTATTCTGCCATATTCGCTATATAAGTTAGTTGTGGAATTGTAGATACACCACTTCAATTTTAAAATAAAATAATAAATGACAATTGCTGAGTTGACTTCGTTTTTCGTAAAATTCATTTTAATACAAAAATAATTATTTTAACAATATTGATGTAGTGTATAAACGTAAAATTCTTTTAAAGCAAAACACTTAAAATCTAAAAATTACAACTTCCCTTCATTGCAACTCATGCATATTGTAGAAAGGTTATATATTATATAATAGCTACATAATTAATAGGAAAATTTGTTAATATATCAGTTTTATTCCTTCGTTTCCTTAAGGGTGAAGGAGACTTTGAATATAATGATTAGTTATACCGATTAACCAATAGCTACGACGCCAGCACCTCAGAGACAGGCACTTAGCAACATTTCTGCCAAAAAGTAGGACTACAGAGTTTTTATAAGTTTTCCTTTAAAATGTTTCTAATATGCCTGCGATATGGGTAGAACATCGACGATTGGAAGCAGATGCATTTGCGTTCACATTCTGCCCAACAGCGTCCACAGCTGCTTGATTACGCACAGGCCTATAAGCGTTTATTCTTGGATGATGTGCCACTCCGCCCCGCTTCTCAAAACGAAAGACTAAGTTTCTGGTCATATTTAAACTTGGAGCTGTCCTAACATTAAGATGCTAACGATATTTTAATTGGGTTGAGACAGAATGGCGTTGGAAAGAATAAATAACAATAATTTTGACACATTGTTGCACTCTGTAAGTAGCCAGCGTAAAACCCCATAAAATGCCCCATAGTATAAAAAACAAAGCATAATAGTAAAAATAAAAAAAGGTACGAATTTTAAAAATGCCAGTTTTCGTTGGTTTACCTAATAGAAATAGCGATATGCTAAGAGAAAAATTGCTACATGGTGCAATAATAATAATAATGTATTCTTAAAGAACACTCGGTAGATTATAAGTGCAGAAAAGGCAAAAAACCCTGTGAAAATATAGATCATGTTACGGGGAGGTGTGCCACACTAACTAATACAGATACTCACCGACACAACAATGTAACAAAATAATCCGCCAACAACTAGGCATAAATCATAATCTCGACCCACCTGTCGTTTCACACTACTATATTGCGGAGTTGGTGATGAAACCATAACTTTATTTTTACGTACAGCCAACGTTAGCTGCGATACAAAAAAAGATGTAATGATAGGTCGAAATGTATTTAACTACTTAATTTACTATTAGGTTTATCGAACTAAATACCTAAATTTTAGACTCTTGTTCAAAATATTATAACAATACACTATTTAGCACAAGGTTCCACGTTCATTAATATACCCCATTCAATCTGATTTCAAAACTGTCTCAGGGTTTTAAAGTTTAATACTTTAACGTAGCATCGTAACGCAAACCATTAAAATGAAACGCAAACAATTGATAAGCAAATAGAAAAGTACAAGTAAAATCCTACCTTATCTTAATAGCCCGTTTGCATCACTTTCTCCACTACTTAACATTCACGGAGCTTTGCCCTCCAAGGCAAAATGGCTGCATATATTTCGACGTTGGAGAATCTAAGTATTAAAAACCCCTTATTCGCCCACTTGGCATCTTACTTCTTTGCTGTACAACTGCTTATCAGCCCTTTATCTTCTTCGTCGAACACCAGGTTCGCAAAATCGTAGCTCACCAAATTCTCTCATTGCCACTAATTCTTTGTATGGTTCATGTAAACCAATTATATTGTGGCAACTCACAGACTGCCCTAGCTGGTTGCAATTATGGATTTTAAACCGCTTCTTCGTTTACTGAGAAGTCCCATATAAATTAAACGTTTAACAAACAAAGTTTGAATTTAAACTTTTGCTTCATAACCCAACCTTTTGACATTAAAAGCTGGCGATTGTTTATAACAACTCTTTTCTTTGTTTTTCGGATACAAAGATTAGAACTTTGTCGGGCATCATCCAAGTAGATCGAAGGACAGAGAGTAATTCTGCAAATGCTTATAGAGTACATTCAATGATTGATAAATACTATTGCATAACTTTCATTGGATAATAAATTTTTTCCTACTACTAAAATTTATTTTAAATTATAAACGAAAGGCTTATTTTTTAATTTAACTGCACAATTAACTGTAATAGCATTAACATCGATATTAAAGAGATTGCTACAAATTTCCAGACTGATACTGGCTCCAGGCAGTTCAGATTGCCAAAGGTTTTTTCTTACACTCAAGTTTTGTAACCCAGTAAAGCACTCAGGATAACTTTATAAACGTATTATGTTATTAGTTATAAACGGGGCTGCGCGCGCTATTGCGCGGTCTATTCTATTCAATTTACCACCATTTTTAGGCTTATTACGTTGGGCCATTCCAAGGGGGTTCAATGGGCTCCGCCCCTCTCCAAGGGGCCCTAGGTGGTCCGTCCCTCTCCAAGGGGGCCTTCGCGGCTCCAGGGGTTTTGCCCTTCTCTAAAGGAACCCTCGGGGCTCCAGGGGTTTCGCCCCTCTCTAAGGGGGCCTTCGGGGTTTCGAGGACTCCGCCCCTCTCCAAAGGGGCCCTTGGGACTCCGCTTCTCTTCAAGGGGTGCCTCGGGACTTCTCCCCTCTCCAAGGGGGCCCCATGGCTTCGCCCTTCTCCAAGGGAGCCATCGGGGCTCCGCCCCTCCCCAAGGGGCCCTTGGGACTCCGCTTCCCTTCAAGGGGGCCCTCGGGACTTCGCCCCTTTCCAAGGGGGCCCTTGGAACTCCGCCCCTCTCCAAGGGGGCCCTCGGGACTCGGCCTCTCTCCAAGGGGGCGCTCAAGGCTTTGCCCCTCTCCAAGGGGGCCCTTGGCGCTCGGCACCTCTCCAAGGGGGCCCCGGGACTTCGCCCTTCTCCAAGGGAGCCATCGGGGCTCCGCCCCTCTCCAAGGGGCCCTTGGGACTCCGCTTCTCTTCAAGGGGGCCCTCGGGACTTTGCCCCTTTCCAAGGGGGCCCTTGGGACTCCGCCCCTCTCCAAGGGGGCCCTCGGGACTCGGCCCCTTTCCAAGGGGGCGCTCGGGGCTTCGCCCCTCTCCAAGGGGGCCCTTGGCGCTCGGCACCTCTCCAAGGGGGCCCCGGGACTTCGCCCTTCTCCAAGGGAGCCATCGGGGCTCCGCCCCTCTCCAAGGGGCCCTTGGGACTCCGCTTCTCTTCAAGGGGGCCTTCGGGACTTCGCCCCTCTCCAAGGGGGCCCTCGGGACTTTGTCCCTCTCCAAGGGGGCCCTTGGGACTCCGCCCCTCTCCAAGGGGGCCCTTGGCGCTCGGCACCTCTCCAAGGGGGCCCCCGGGACTTCGCCCTTTTCCAAGGGAGCCATCGGGGCTCCGCTCCTCTCCAGTGGGACACTCGGGGCTCCTCCCCGGTCGCGAAATCGAGGCGACGGTGAGATGCATGTAAACACAAATGGGGGACATCGCGTCTGCAATTGTCGTGACACACACGTTTGGATCGTTCTCCTTTATTTATATGATTAATACATAAAATTATATTTAATTCATAGGACAAAATGAAATGTAACATTGTTTATAACAAACATAAATCTGGTAGTCTTCGGTCAATGTAGCGGTCCGTTGTCCCAGAATGGTGTTAGTCATTATTGGACCACCCTTGGTTCGGATTCGGCTTTACGTCCGTCGTGTATTTGAACTACTCGCATAAAATTTGACAGATTAGTGCCCGCCGTGGATATGGCTACAGTGCATGAATAAATTCAATTTGTTTACTTCCAAAATTAAAGAAGGATTATAAGATGCAAAACCTGTAACTGTTGTTGGTTGAGTTATCGTGTTTCCAACGTGCGTCGAGCAGGCGATAACTTCAAGCGGTGGCTGCAAGGTTATTCTTGTTTATATTTGCGTGCAACTCCGATGGGGCCTTAGAGAGCTTTTGGAAAGGCTGCGGCGTCCAGGTAAGCGAGTGTGTTCAGTTTAGTACACAGTCTCGCGGGCTACGATTGCCGTGAAGCGGCCGGAGAATACATGCGGCAAATTTTTAAACGCCGGTTTTTTTCCGGTACAGCCCCAAGATAAGAGTTTTGCGCGGAACTTGGGTTATGTAGTTCGGGAACGCAGGTTCGGATGTTTCCGCTCGCAGAAATTCACTGATGAGCACTCGAGGCACCCTCCAAATGACTGGAACCAGGAAATTATTTTCAGGAGTTCATTCGAAGAGCACCCGAGGCGCCCTCCAGATGAATGGAGCTAGGGGATTGTTTGGCAGGAGTTCATTCGATGAGCACTATAACCGCCCTCCAGATGGACGGAGCTTGGTGAGGGATAAGGTCCAGGAGAATTCTGTCTTACAATGGCTCTGCTGCTTCTTTATATAGCTCTAGCTGGCGTAATCAGCGGATTATTCTAGCTTCTTGGTGTGGGAGGCTTCTCCATTAAGTGCGAGCCGGAGTAACTGAGTTGGTCCACGGTGACGTCACGTATCGCAGTTCGCGCGTCCAAGGAGGAAACGCTCAGACTTTTAACGTGCTCTAAGCCATGGGATAATGCGTGAATTAATTTTTAATTATCCAAAATCGCGTTGGCAGCATGGAGCTAGTACGAGGGGCCAAGCTTTTCCAACCACACTTTGTGCTTGCAAGTTTCTCAATACTCAGTGAATAACCTAAAACTAAGAAAACGAAAGTAGTGGCATTAGTTTTTGTCGATAACGGAAACGTGCCACTGACTAGCTATAGAAGAACGATCGGGGTTGATAAAGTAAAAACTAAATCAACAAGCACCAAGTGGTTTCATTTTTACCTAATTAACTCAAATTTTATAAAGTGGTGTTATTAATTTTATTTTTACACATTTTTTTGTTCTTGTTATTTTTATAATTTTATCCAAAACCTTTGATATAATTCAATTTTATTATATTAAAAATGCAGATACTTAATTTATCGACCTTATTACTTTTAATTACATAAATAATTTTTTATAGGTTAAATCAGTTGTTAAATGTGGATGCTTCTAACTATTATACATCACCAACCCTTTATACAACAAATATGTAATAATCAAACTTCTGTTCTATCTTTTCTCATAATATTTATTTTTAAAGATAAAGCGTGACTGACAGATCAAACTTCAAAAATATAATCTTCAGCCAATGTGAATTACATTTGCAACTACCAATGAACAAATAACTGGTATCATTCATAAATTCAAATGTAAACTAAATTAATAACTATGATTTCGTGTGACTTATATTTATATTAGCTAACTGAAAGATTTGCTGATGAAATGCCAATAGAATTGAAGGAAATACAATTTTTGGCTAATAACACTGTGTTACTTGACTAATAATCGTTGCATTTGCTTTATACTGAAGCTGCATCTTAATTATATTTTGTTTTAAATGTTTTGATCTTTTAAGACCATATCAATATATTTAAAACACAAGACTGATTTTTGTTCCACTTCGTTTACGAGTTTTACAGGTCCAATTTGCATGACTTTTTTATATTGAAACTTTCACTCTGTAGATTAGCCAACAATACTTACTTTTCATATTTTTAAAATTTGAAATAGTTATTTACATACGCTCGAGAACGGCAATCCACTGGCAGCGCCCTCATAGTTCACTGCATGTCAACTTTTTGAGCTGCTGTCATTTACTCTTTGACATTCGAAGTGTGTGGATAGGTAGACTAATTATATCGTGTATTCCAGAAAAACCTCATTTAAGGCAGGCCTTGGAAAGAAAGATAGAATGTTAGCTTACATTTTGTTTATGAAATCATCTGTCACTTTGACAGGCAAAAGTTTACATTGCATGAAATTTAATTGAACCAAGCAAAAAACAACGAGTGTAATAATCATAATGGTCAATAAAAATTGTTTTTGGTAAGTGTTTTGTATATTTTTAGGATAATAATTTAAGGTCAAGGTGTAATTTAGGTCTCGCTCACTTGGTAGTTCATTTGCGTCAATCGGTATATCTCAAGTTACGGCAAACTTCAATTTGATCATGGCATGCTGCGAATGAGTTTTTTTTTTAACAGACAATACAAATAGTATGTACGTTATGGGAATTACTTATTCAGAGCCGTTTTATATTGTTTGTCCAAAACTTAGAATCGCCATCCTGACATACATTTGCAAATTGTATCACAAATAATAAATGGCAGAGGCTTCACTATTGGCAGTTGTATTGCGAGTTGTTCAGAATTCACTCCCCAAAGGGGTTAAATGAGGTAAATGTTTTATTCGAAAGATCCCCAAATAGCGGGAATCACTGCAAGTAATAAATTGAAATTCGGTAAGTCAGTTTCTTTGTCAAAGCGGGAAAAAATATTGGGGTTTTCAGAATCCACGCCGCAAAAGCGTTAAATGAGTACATCTATTTTTCTAAAGATTACATTACGCAGTTCTGCTAGTTTAAGCTTAAAAAGAAAAAAAGGTAGTAAACAAGAGCAACTGTATTTTAATTTTCAAACTCTCCGTTGTGTCAAAATACGATTCATAAATTGTAATAGTGAATTGAAAAGAAACTTCGTAACAACTTCATCCTATTTTTAACACATCTTTAGAAAGCAAATTTAAGACCGCTATTAGGGGGTATTGGAAGGGTCTTGCAGTTGTTGAATAAAAAGTGGCTTTGGTAGTACTGGTTGTTGCCGCTTATCATCTGAGTACTGCACATTGTGTGCTTGATCAGACTGTTCTAGGATAATAAAATGGCCTTGTTGGTGCTCCTGGCCGCTTATCAGGTAAGTGCTGCACATTTTGTGCTTGGTCAGTTTGATGGTTTTTTGTCGATGAAGGATAAAAAACTGGCTTTGGTCGTACTGGTTGTTGCCGCTTATCATCTGAGTACTGCATATTTTGTGCTTGAGCAGAAGGTTGCTGCACTGGATTGCTAGTTGTGGTAACACCGAAAATGCTATTATAACCATTTACTGGTTCATTAAATCTTCCTTGAAGAATAATATTGTTAGTTGGGATATGATATATGAAGAATAAGAATGGACGGTTAGCATTTAACCGAGGCAATTCCGTGCCCGTTAAGGAAATTAGATCGATCCTAGTAACTGTAGAAGCAACTGCTCCTGTTTCGTTGACTTCAACTCTTGCTGTATGCATTATATTATTTATTTTTACCTGCTCTCCTTGCGCCATTCCACTTAAATTGGCACTTTGGCCAAACACATGTCTGATTCCCAACTGAAAAATAATATATGGGTTACCAATACTGCTTAAATAAATTATAAAAAAATAATACATTCAATAAAGCTTAAAAGGAGCTTTAAAATTATATTAATGTGTTTTCTAAACAGATTGAGATTGTATGGGTTTATCAATGCTTCGTTCTCCTCTAATTTTGTGTTCGTAATGGTTTCGAAACCTATTTGCGTTAGTACGTTTGACACTGTGGCGAGAAAAATGGACTTTTACAGTTTTTTAATGTACTCCAATATAAAAATTAATTTTGCATATTTTGTTCACAATAAAACATGAAGCCTGTAACTAATTTCTTATAGGTATATATTTTTTAAATGAATACTAAGATGGGGGAAGAGAACTTTAGTGTGGTAGCCAGAGAACGTACAATATTTTAAAGTCCATGTGTAATTACCAGGAATCGAATCCAGTGCGGCCACCTGAGAGTCGAGCATATTGATCGTTGGACCATTCACTGTGACACTATTTTCAATTTACACATAAGATGATAAGGTGCAATGTAACGTAACTTTGTTACGCAATAGTTTGGCAACAAACTAAGACTATGTCCGAGGGGAATGCCAAGGGATTCCAGAAAAGGCAGTTTGACGGTAGAGCAAATAGTTGCCATAAAAATGTGCACAGTGATTAAAAGAAAGATACATCCAGTTGCCTTTGAGTTCCTTTTGCATATAAATTTTTATATGCACTTATATTCTTCATTGCTTTCGAACTAACTAGGGCTGTCAATACAATTAGTGCAAATATTTTAACCAGTGATAGAGCTCACCAAAATAAGCAATTTTTCTATTTATCGTTTTTCATTTAATCGCATATTTTTACAATCATTTATCTCTCCTAAATTTGACGAGCCGCTAGGTAAGAAAATCTAAGTTAAAGATGAACGACACAAGTATTTATATTAAACTGCAGAGTTCTTGCACAAAAAACATGCGGTCAATAACTTACCTACCTCAATAGATCAAGTACTTCGGTGACCAAATGTGAACTGAAGGCTTTATCAGTACATATGCAGTTTTTGTTGGTTTGCATATCAAAGAAATGTTTTTTGTCTTTTGTGCCATTAAATTAAACATTATTCCATAGGGGGGTATGCATTTTTAGAGTAAAACTGTTTTGAATTTTAACCCAATTTTGAGGGAATTTTCGAAAAAAATATAAATGGAGAAGTTGTTCAGTTTAGTGAGTTCCATTACGGGTTAAAATACTTGCACTCATTTCCATAACACCCTATATAAAAATGTAAATAAAATAAATTTAAGGGCAACTAGATGTACCTCTTTTTAAATCACTCTGTACGTATTATGAAAGAATTCTGAACAAAATGTATAATATATAATATATAAGAAAGCTTGTAACTACATTAAGAAAGAAACACTCTATAAAGCTAAGTACGACAGCCGTTCAAGCCAAATCGCGACTTAACTTCATCCTGTGTAGAATTGATTTTGCGTTCCCCGCCACTTACTCACTCCATAATTTTCTTGGTCTTCCCCAACTTTCGTTTCGGGTGTTTATTCTTTCATTCATTTTGATATAGTGTTTTCCTCCATTCTTTGCACATGTCCTGTCCACCTCAACCTTCCTAAGGATATGTGTGTTACTTGGAATGACCAACACAATATTCTTCCTAGTTAAATCTAAATGGCTGCAGAGGGTGGACTAGTAAGAAATACTGATCATGGTTTTCGGATGCCAAGATCCGGCAGGGGAAGAAATGGTGGGGCTTACCGGGTTGTCATCCAGCGAAACCCCCACACAATTACATATATGAATATATACTGGACGGAAATAAAGATCACTATTTGGAATCTTAACAGTATGTATGAATGTGGTAAAACATAAAATGTCGAACTTGACATGAGGAGGTAAAAGATAAACATATTGGGAATTTCTGAAACTAGATGGCCCAGTTCAGGAGAACGCACCATCGGAACAGGGAAAATGTATTACTGAGGAAGCAACGATGCACACCATAGGCACGAAATTATAATAATGGTAGACAAAGAAACAAGTATCAATTGTCGATTTTATGCCCATTTCAGAACGAATTATTTTGCTACAGCTGCTAACTTTAGGCAAGGAAAGCTTTTATTCATAAATACAAAACGGATTAAGAACCACAACAACACAAGCTATAACAATAATTATGGGCGATGTAAACGCCAAAATTGGACAAAATAAGTTTAAAACAACTGTGGAACCCTATGGACATGGGACCCACAACGAAAGAGGAGGTCGACTACTCGAGTTTTGACAAGAATATAAATTCATAGTAACAAACACCTTCTACAAACTGCCTAAATGACAATTATACACATGGAGATTTCTTGCAGATAACGAAAATGATTTTGCTGGAAACCAAATTTATATTAATAAATAAAAGTTACAGAAGTGCCATTACCGGTAGACACGAATTCCCCACGCGGTTAATCTTCGGGATGTAATCGATTTTAAAATGTTTAATCCCCTACTCGAATTCCCCACCGGCCGCCGCTAATGACTCTGGAGATGCTTATCTTAAGAATGCGTACCTGAAGTAACTACCCCTTACCTACCCCCACTGTTTTGCACATTTTATCTATTAACAAATTAGTGCATAGCTGCATACAGTGCAGTATTCTTTTAAAATTGATACCCAGTGGTTAATTCAACGAAGTGTTCTTTTAAAGTTAATATAGTTATTTAATTGACACATACATTGGCGAAGATTCACTGTTTCCACCACACATTTGGGCTGCTAATACGGCTAATTTAGCTCGTACTACCAATACGTGTGAAAGTTTTCACTCCAAATTTAATAGTTATTGTAACACTATGCATCCCAATATTTGTGTTTTTATAGAATCATTAAAAAACTGCAAATTGATACAGTCATTAAAATAAATTCCGGGAACGCCAATCAATCTAGGCGTTATAAAAACAAGAATGTTGTGAATCGTCGCAATTTCGCCGAAATGAAAATTATACAATACAACTTACAACAAATTACTAGAGCACAGTTTGTAAAATGCATGTCCTATAAGCTTGATTCATTAAACATGTAAATTGATTAAGATTTAAGGATATGTTTAGTTAGATTTAAGTACAGTTTATTAGTTTTGTAATTAGTTATGTTTACCAAAAACGTTTTTAGTAAATAAAACTTCAATTTCATAAAACTGGTATTTTATTTGGATACTATATTATAGAAAAATATATTTACTCCTAATTACTATGGTAACCTTTGTGGGGAATTCGAGGGTTGGCTTATAGGATTAAATATCAACTGTGCGGAGTTCGAGGGTCGGATTATAAAAATTATATACCGTGTGCGGAGTTCGTGTCCGGCCCGCAATTACAACCTATCCAGGAGCGGACGTAGCTTTCGACCACAACTTCCCTGTCGTCAAAGTTTAATATAAACAATGTTGACACAAAAAATCTATCAAAAATGGGCAAGTCTTAGCATTGTACAAAGATGGCGATTAAGTGCAAGTTGTGCTCTAAATCAATCGGTAGATACGAACAATATATAGTGTGCCGAAGTAATGGTTGTGAAAAACAATTTCATATATCTTGCATGAAGATTTCCGTCGACGAATTTACTCAGTTGCGGGAATCTGGGGGCATAAAATCCTGGATATGTGGTGAGTGTACCAATATAAACAATGAAATATTGATAAAATCACCGGCTGCTCCACCTAACTTTGGGGAGAACAACATTGGTCTACAGTGCACAGATGCAAACATGGATGCTGTAAATGCACAAACGCTTGCAAAACAATTGGACAATATTAACAACAAACTCTCAACTTTAAATTCTATCAGTTCAAAAATTACTGATTTGGAGGACAGCATTAAGTATGTTTCCGACCAATTTGATACTTTCAGTACAAAAATTGATCAAATCAACATACAAATTAAAGCTTTACAAAAGGAAAACAACATATTAAAGTCCGAAAACAATGATCTGAAAACTACTTGTTCTGATTTGGAATCACGTATGCGCCATCTAGAACAGAGAAGCAGAAATCAAAATCTTGAAGTTGTTGGAATACCAGAAACCAAAAACGAAAATATTCTAGAAATCTGTAAAGTTATTTCACAACAAATTAATGTTAATTTCCAAACTACAGATATTGCTGCAGCTCATCGAGTGCCTACAAGAGCAAAGCATGGAGTAAAACCTATTATAATAGCGTTTTCGCATCGAGCCACTAGAGATCAGTGGCTTTCCAAAACTAGGCAAAGAGTAAAAGAACGAGGACATCTAAAAGTAAATGATGTTAGCGAACAACTGGTTACAATGCGAGGTGGAAGAGATAATGATGGTAACGTAAGGAAGGTGTACATACATGAACATCTTTCTCCAGCGAACAAGGAAATCTTCAATCTGGCCAAGGAAAAAGCTAAAACGTGTAATTATAAGTTTGTATGGGTACGCGAAGGGAAGGTTAAAATGCGGAAGAAAGAAGATTCGCCTTTGTTGACTATTAATAGCGAAAATGACTTTGCGCTTGTTAAATAAACTTAATTAGTTGCAGTATGTTCTTCTTCATATAAATCACTCTATTAATGGCGTTAATTAGAAATTTAGATGATATTTTGAATATTGATACTATTGAACCTCTGAATATAAATGATCCGTACAAATCAAAAAATATTTTTCCATTTTATAGTGGTGGCGATCAAAATTTACTATGCTTATCTATTAATATTAGAAGTCTCAGGAAAAATTTTTCGGAATTTATTATTTACTTGAACTTTTTGGAAACTAAACCAGATGTTCTAATATTCTCGGAAATTTGGATATACGAGCCAGAATCTCATCTTTACCAAATTCAAAATTACAATGCTTTTTTCAGTTGCAGGGTAGCTAATAGATCAGGAGGTATAGCAATTTACGTAAAAGATACAATAGAAGCTGAAATGTTAACCGTGCCCGCACATCAAGCGGCTGAGAGTTGTCTTGTGAAGTGTTCTTGTGGTTCTGATACAATCAACGTCGTTGGAATCTACAGATCACATGACTTTTCGGTACCTACGTTTTTAGAATACTTACATACTATACTATTTAATACATACTGAAGACACTTTATTGGGCGGGGACTTGAATATTGATTTACTTGACGATAATGCAGACACACAAAATTACTTAAATTTACTTTCAGAATTTGGTTTTAAATCATTGATAAATTCTGTCACTAGACCCAACTTTAATACGAATATGGGCACCTGCATAGATCACCTATTTTTTAAATCAAAAACTAAAGAAGTTCTTGGGTCTGCTATAATTAAAGCAGACATAACTGACCATTATCTTGTTTCCACTTTACTTCGACTCGATTGCAAAAGAAACGCCTTTTTCGTTAATGCCAGGGTTATTGATCGACAAAAATTGAACAGTCTCCTTACATGTGATATTTTCCAATCAGTTTACGAAAAATCAAATGTGGAACTAGCTTTTGATGACTTCTTATCGATTCTACAAAAAATTCTGAAATCCTGTACATATGAAACACAAATATCTAAATACAAGAAGCTCAAACCTTGGATTACTACGGGCCTCATTAAATCCATAAGAACACGAAACAAAATGCACAAATTGTTGAAAAATCAACCATTCAACACAAGATTGAAAAATAGGTATTTAAATTATCGTAAGAAATTGAGTGACCTTCTAGCAATTACTAAAAGTAATTACTACGAAAGAAAGTTTCGAGAAAATAGACTGAATATGAAAAAACAATGGGAAACTATAAATGAAGTGACCAACATGAAATCAAACAAAAAAAGCATCGAAAGGGTAATAGGGGAAGACGGATTGGAAGTAACTGGCAGTGCAAAAATTGCCGAAACCATGAACAATTATTTTTCCACTGTTTCGAATGTGTCATTAGACAACGACGAATATCAAAATGTTCAACCGTTCCCCCTTAAAAATTCTTTGTGCACATTTGCATGGATACCACTTCAAGAGGCCGAAGTCAAGTCGGAAATCCAATCCCTTCAAATGAACAAAAGTTGTGGATTGGATGGTATTGACTGTAAAACTCTAAGGGAAAATACTGACACATTTACGGGAGTTCTGACATACCTATTTAATATGTCTGTAATTAACGGTATTTTTCCTAGTAAGTTAAAGAAAGCAGTAGTATCTCCAATCCTCAAGGGTGGAAAAGCGAGCGTTTGCGGAAATTATAGACCGGTGGCTTTGCTATCAATAATTTCAAAAGTCTTTGAAAAGGTCATGTGTAAAAGGTTATTAAAATTCTGGGACAAACAAAATTATTTTTCTGAAAATCAATATGGGTTTCTGCAAAACAAAGGTACGGAGTTGGCTCCCATTAAAATTACAAATTTAGTTATAGAATCTATTGACCAAGGAAATAATGTAACAGGCCTTTTTCTGGATATAAGGAAAGCATTTGACACTGTGTCATTTGATATACTTATGGAAAAACTATCCTCTACGGGCATTAGAGGCAATATACTGTAATGGCCGCCCACTACTAATTAATTGCTTTTATTAATAAAAATATCTAGAGCCACCATACATATTATTTTTAATTCTGGGTTCGTCACAAATCAGATAGCTAATTTTGGTTCTCAGGGATAATTAAATGAGCGGTCCAGTGATATGCTTGACCTGAATGATCGTACGCCCCTATTTATAATGTAATCTACTTGCAACTTGAATTATTGTTGGCTAACTCATAGCAGAACAGAGCTCTTATTCAGGTCTGGGTTCACAATTTTAGATTTAAAATTTTGATCGCCTATGGTGCGTAGGTCAAAAGCAACTAAATGCTACAACGGAGCTAATCTGTCATATAATTTTACGTCTTTATGAAAAACTAGCAAATGCAGATCGTTTTCGTGTTTGTGATATGAATTACTACTCAATGAGCAAATTAAATAGGTAAGTTTTTTATTTTCCCGCTTTCTTATAGCGTCGGTTGATCGTGTTTTGTTTCTAGCCAAAACCCTCCACTTCGTTGATTCGAAATAATGACGTCAAGGAATCCTAACCTCAATTCTGGACTTCTAAATTCTTAATTTGAAGCTACTGAAGCTATTAAATCGCCGTGAATCTGCCAAGCAGCGATGCTATTCCACTCCCGGGTAGGTTTTACGGTGGTGCATGTGCAATTTTGCTTCACAACTAACCTTGCAATTTTTTCAGGTGCTGTCCGATGATGTCCGGAGAGGTGATAATGTGCCAGATCTTCTCTCAGCGAGCAGGAACCGTGGTGCAGGCCTTGGAGGAGCTGGACTGGTGTGCCGCCGATGTAGCCACGAAGTCAGGAACCTCGGAAACCGCCTCTTGCTGTTAAACGTAGGCCAAAATAGGATGGCGAACGTCCCTCGGAAGCCGTTGTGGATCGGAAATATTTTGTAGTGGCCGATTTTAAAACCCACACTTGTGCTTGAACACTGCTATGTCGTGAACACTCTGGTAAAGTTTCGGAGTTGTATTTTAATATATACTATATAAAAATTAGATTTTTCTGGGAGAATAAAACTGGGCTGTCAGTAAAATTATTTTATTTTTAGTTGTTATTAACAATTGCACATCAATACAAATAAGAAATCAACTCTGTTCAATTGACCTTTTTAACAAATAAATTCTTAAAATCTAACTAATTTTACAATTCTATCTTATTTACTAAATTGTCCTTTGATTTTTGTAATCATTGTCTTACGTTATCACTCGCGTTGCACCGTTTTAAATGTCTTTTCATTCACTTATTGCACTGACTCATGTTTCTTTTCGCGCACATCCTCTTTTGATCACTTCTGAATTCAATTAAAAGTCCATTTCATTGTTATACTTGCTAATCAATAAACTGTTTGTAAATTCAGCAAACTTCCAATATTGTTGTTCCATTTTCCTTTTTTATTTGTGATTTGCCTTTAGCTTTGACCTCACTTCGTGCTCGTTGCACCCTGCTTTGCCTTCCTCCACATTACCTTATTATGATATGCTCACAGAGAATTGTTATTAATGAATTATGACTTGCAAAATACCCTCGACCAGCATTTACTAATTATTTTCATAATCGATTCATTCTTACAAATTTACATTGATTAAATAGAACATGAATCCAACCTCTATGATTTGAGCTCTGCCTTGTTCTTTATGTTAGGAGAATTAATTTCTTTATTACTTGCATAGCTTTGCACATATTATTCCTAAATTCAAGTCTGATTAATTTTTATTTTATTGCAATTAGATGCCATTTCTCAATCTAAGCTTGTCTGAATTATTCATTATTTTGTTGTGCTGTTAGAAGTGAGACTCAGGGCTTAAGACCTTCTCATATTCCCCCGAATTTTTGATGATTAAAATGACTACGCATGAGCTTTCTGTGGTATCATACGTTGATTTGCATGTGTCGTCATTTTAATCGTTACAAATTTCCATTGTACTTATGAAAATCTCCTTTAATCATCCCCAATCTGACGTTACGGCTCCTTTCAATCTTTATTATTTACTTATCCCTATCTTATTTTAATCTATACCCTAATTAACTAACCTAACTTATAAAGAGTGGCTCAACATTTGGCTAATACTATCCTAATCTAATCTATTCTACACTATCTCTGTATGGGCACATTGCTGAGATATGGAAACGTCCCCTGATTTTGCCATCAACTTCGTTTATTAGTTCGTATGTGTTTTCATTACTTAACACCCTGTGTACTCGGTATGGTCCCTCATAAGCGTTCAGGAATTTCGCACATATTTTCTCTCGCCTATCTGCTACTCTAAGTTTCTTGATTATCACCAAGTCTCCGATTTTAAACTTCATGCGTTTCTTTATCCTTTTATTGTGTTTCTGTTCGTAGCGATTCTGTATCCTTCTGACTCGTTGCCTAATTTTCTCCATTAGCTCCATTACTTCTGTAGCCTCTTCTTCCTGCCTCCATGGTCTGGCTGGTACCACGCCTTTGCATATTGTTACAGGGCTTATCTCGGTCGTTATGTTAGGTACATTGTTAATAAAATCTTCTACCTTCGACAAATATTGCACCCACCTATTATGATGTTCGTAAGTCAGAATCCTCAAGTACTTGATTGTTTCCTTTATGTACCGCTCTGCTACATTAGATTGCGGGTGTCGTATGCTGCAGAAGTATACTTTGATTCCTTTCTGTTCCAAGTTGTTGATCATCCTTGCATTCCTAAAATAACTAGCGTTGTCGGCCAAGATCTTCTTTGGAGTCCCTACTTCTTCTTGAAACTTTTCAATGGATTTTATCACCTGTTCTGTGTTGCTGTGTCTTGCTGGGTACAGTTTAATGTATTTCGAGAATACGTCCACCATGATCAGAATGTGTCGATACCCATATTGTCCCGGTACCAAGTTTCCCAGATAATCGATCGCGACTAGCTCTAATGGTTCGTTGACTCGTATGCTTTTAATCACGTTTTGATTAGTATGATTCTTCTCCGTTGCTAACTGACAGATCTTAGAACAACTTGTGAAGTGCTTAATAAATTTAATATCGTTCTTGGTGTAAAAACATTCGCGAAACATCAACCATGTTTTTCTTCCTCCGCAGTGTCCGAACGTTTGATGGATTTCTTTCACCACATTAACTACATCTTCTCTGCATAGTACTATTAATTCTTTTCCACCTAGAAATGTTACCAATAGACCTTCGACAATTTTGAAACCTTTGTATTCTTGATTTGGACTATCTTGCACTAAATTTCTTATTTGTTGGAGTTCTAAATTTTCCTGCTTGGCTAATAATTCTTCCTTCGAATATCTTCCCTGTTGATAAATTTTTTCTATCCCTACCATTAATTGTTTCTGTCGTTTACTTTTTGCTGCATCCTTTCTGCTTAAGAAATCTGCTACGATATTCATGTTGCCTGGTCTATGTCTTATTTCAAAATTATACTGTTGCAAGTACAATGCCCATCTGTATAATCGGTCGTTATGGAATGTTTTATTCTTGAGGAACGATATGGCTGAATTATCTGTCTCGATGTAAAACTTGTTTCCTGTTAAGTAAAATTTTAATTTGTTGATCGCAAATATGTTAGCTAACATCTCCTTTTCAGCGATTGTATACCTGGTCTCGTAACCTTTTAAAATTCGTGATATGAAACATATCGGTACCTCCACTCCTTCTTCGATTTGTATCAATTCAGCAGCGACTGCCATGTCCGACGCATCTGTCCTTAAGATAAAGCTCTCCTTGAAGTTCGGATACTTGAGTAGTAGTCCTTCGTGAAATTTTATTTTCAAATTGTTGAACGCTTTTTCTCTTTCCTCGTTCCAAATCCACTTGGTGTCCTTTCTCAACAACTCTACCAACGGTAATGTCAGCTCTGAATAGTTTGCAATAAATTTCTTGTAGTAGTTCAATAGGCCAAGTAACTCCCTCAATGTTTTCAAGTTCTTGGGTCGAGGCAAATTCTTTATTTCTTCTATCCTCGTTTCACTGATAGTTACCCCATTGTTACTAATCTCATATCCTAAGTAGGCTACTTTCGTCTGCATAAATTGACATTTTTCTAAGTTCAGCTTTAGGCCGTTTTCATTCAATGTGCTAATAACTAAATCTAAGTGTACCAAATGTTGTTCCACGTCTCGTGAAAAAACTAATATGTCGTCGACGTAGTGGACGCCAAAACTCGTCAAATTTGTTCAAAATCTGTTGCATGGCTCTTACTAAAGCTGTACATGACGTTGTCAGCCCGAATGGAACCACTTTAAAATGGAAAATTTCCCCCTCTACGCAGAATCCAGTGTATTTCCTTGAATCTTCGTGTAACGGAATCAGCCAGAACGAATTTCTCAAATCTAACTTGGTTAACACTTTCTTATCCCATATCTGACTTAATAAGGCATCTATCGTCTGCGGACTTTCGTACTGGGGTTTTGTGATCTGATTTATCCTGCGTGCATCTAAACATAATCTTAAACTACCGTCGCTCTTCTTAACCACCACCATAGGATTTACAAAGTTCGTTTTTGATCGCTTTATTACATCTTCTTCTAACATCTTCTGCAACTCATGCTTGACTTTTTCACGGTGAGCATATGGTATTGGGTATGATCTTGGTTTAAATCCAGCCGTTTCGTCAACAACAAGCTTGTGGCAATATTTTGTTGCTTGTCCTGTCTTTTGATTTAAAATCTCCTTATTCTTTTCAATAATTTTCATAATTCTGCCTTTATAATGTATGTATTCCATCCCTATCTGTTCATCATCCAGCATTCCTTCTATTATCGCACAATTATTTACTATTATTTCGTCTTCGGCACACTGGCTTCGAAAACAAATCATATTATTATCGTCTCCCGCTCTATCAGCTGGGCAACAATTTTCATGCACTTGGCCCCCCATACTTGGATCCAGACCAATGCTTTCTAATATTATCTATTTGAATACACTTCTCCATCCCATCAATTCTAATTCCAACTTGCTGAATAATATCGACTCCTATCACAAATTGTACATTTAGGGCAGACACTATGTCAAATCGCACATCGTATTCTTTCTTATTTATACAGATCTTGATTGCCAATACTCTTGTTGTAGTTGATATCTTCTTCCTTGTTGCTGACAGTAACTCGATTTTGTTGACTTTTATAATATTACTTTGTAACACGTTTAAATGCCTATTTAGGACTTCCTCTTGTATTAGAGAAACCATTGCTCCGGTATCAATCAGGGCCTCATATTCTTGATCCAGAAATTTTAATTTAATAATTGGTAAGCATGAGATTAATATTTCTTCTTCCTTTTCTTCTAATAAAAAATCCCCCGCTTTCTCATGGGTGATGGCGAAGTTTGCGACGTCCTTAAATCTACTATTTACAAGGTTATTTATACATAATTCTAAAATTGAGGTTTTTTTTTATCCAACGAGGGCTCCTCATGCACCTCTGCAATTACGATTTTATTCATGTCTTCTTCTTCCTGTCTCCTTGGCGTAAATATGGTATTAACGAATTGTCTGTCCTTTGGTTTATTTACTTCCTCTTCCTGACACCTTCTTTTGTTTCTTTCTTCTATTAGGTCGTTGTAACTTCTTTGGTTATTTTGTTCCCCCCTGTTAAAATTGGTCCTATTTTGATTCCAGTTCGGATTGTTGTTGTAATTTCTCCTCGGGTACCGGTTATAATTGTAACGATCCTGTTGTCTATTATTATCCTGGTTATAATTGTTGTAATTTCTGTTAGGCCGAAAATTGTTATTAAAATTGTCCTCCCACTTTCTCTTGCTCGACGTTTGGTACGGGTTGCCACTATAATTTTGATAAGGACTATTAGGTCTTACTTCTTTTTCATTATGAACAGCCAGGTCATAATTTCTCACAATTTCCAGGAAGTCCCTCAACGTCCTCACGTTCTGAACCGCCACTGCTCGAGTGATCTCGGCCTCTAAATGTCTGGAGAGATGCTGAATGATTTCCTCCTCGGTCAATCTTGGTGTCAAATATTGGGCTTTATTGTATCGGTGCATGATGTAAATTTCTCTGGACCCGCCTCTGTCTATGTACTGGCCCGATGTCAGCTCAGTTCGTACCTGTGCCTGGTGAGTATTACTCCAATATTGTTGTTTGAAGATTTCCTTAAATTCGTTGTATGTCGTGTATTTGCATTTTATGATGCTATGCCATATTTCTGCGTTGTGTCGCATTGCCATATTAATTATCTGGAGCTTTCTGCACTCAGTTGGAATAGGCCGCATGACATCATCTAATTTTGCCAAGAATATCATTGGCAATTCGCCACTTCTGCCTTCGAATTTGGGAATCATGTCATTATTTATGTTAGTACCCGTTGTGCTTACCGGAAGCTCTTGTATTTGCTCGAACCGTTCATGCACTCCTTGCATTTCTCTTGTTATCCGATTGTCCATCAGGGCAATGTGGTGTGTATTACGGCTCGGCCCCTCTTGCAGTTTCACCCATTGTTCGTCCGCTTTTGTTGCGAGGGTAACTAACTCGACTTCAATCACTTCTTTATGTTGTGCTAGTTGTTCTATCGTTTTATTTTCTACACCCTTAATTTTGTGATCAATTTCTTCACCTTTCTGTCCGATCTTTTCTTCTATCAACTGTCCCACTTCTTGATGTAATTCTTGTCGAATTTCTTCTTTGGTTGTTGCCTGGAATGTTTCCAAATTTTCCTGTAATCCTTCTACCATCAATTCGGTGTGGTTGTATCCCCTCACTTCTCTCTCTTCTGCATTCTTCGTCAATTCCTCTTTTAATTCCTGTACACTCTTTGTCACATCTTGTTGTAATTCTTGTATGTTCTTTGCTGTCCTCTCCGACTCTTGTTTTAATTCCTGTATGCTATTTGCTGTTCTTTCCGATTCTTGTTTTAATTCCTGTATGTTATTTGCAATTAATTCCTGTAGCTTTTTGTCCCGTTCTTCGGCTTCTAGTCGACTTGCTTCTTTATTCTTCTTGTCCCGCTCTTCTTCCTTCTTATTGTTTTCTAGCTGCATTTGTCTTAATGCCTCCATCATTGTGTTTAACTCAAACGTTTGCTTCGGGGCTTGGTGCATTTGTTGCTCCGCCTGATCCCCTTGACGTCCTTGTTCTGCCGCAGCCTGTTCAGGTACTTGCGTGACTTCTTCTACTTGATATTCCTCTTCCTGTCCTTCTTCCATCCTCTTCTGTCTTCTGGTACGCTTATCCATCCTTTCTGAGTTTATCTTTCAGTGATTTAGCAAAAACAAAGCGTTCGCACCTACCAGCGAAGCTACCCACACAGATAATAAATTCGAGGTACAAATTTTATGCTTTAAAATGGCAATGTAGTATATAAATAATTTTACCTAGCTACTATCTGTTAATTGATTTATCAATTTAAATTTTTTGCGGCAGCGTTGGGCGTCAATTTTTGTAATGCCCGCCCACTACTAATTAATTGCTTCTATTAATAAAAATATCTAGAGCCACCATACATATTATTTTTAATTCTGGGTTCGTCACAAATCAGATAGCTAATTTTGGTTCTCAGGGATAATTAAATGAGCGGTCCAGTGATATGCTTGACCTGAATGATCGTACGCCCCTATTTATAATGTAATCTACTTGCAACTTGAATTATTGTTGGCTAACTCATAGCAGAACAGAGCTCTTATTCAGGTCTGGGTTCACAATTTTAGATTTAAAATTTTGATCGCACGCCTATGGTGCGCAGGTCAAAAGCAACCTAAATGCTACAACGGAGCTAATCTGTCATATAATTTTACGTCTTTATGAAAAACTAGCAAATGCAGATCGTTTTCGTGTTTGTGATATGAATTACTACTCAATGAGCAAATTAAATAGGTAAGTTTTTTATTTTTCCGCTTTCTTATAGCGTCGGTTGATCGTGTTTTGTTTCTAGCCAAAACCCTCCACTTCGTTGATTCGAAATAATGACGTCAAGGAATCCTAACCTCAATTCTGGACTTCTAAATTCTTAATTTGAAGCTACTGAAGCTATTAAATCGCCGTGAATCTGCCAAGCAGCGATGCTATTCCACTCCCGGGTAGGTTTTACGGTGGTGCATGTGCAATTTTGCTTCACAACTAACCTTGCAATTTTTTCAGGTGCTGTCCGATGATGTCCGGAGAGGTGATAATGTGCCAGATCTTCTCTCAGCGAGCAGGAACCGTGGTGCAGGCCTTGGAGGAGCTTGACTGGTGTGCCGCCGATGTAGCCACGAAGTCAGGAACCTCGGAAACCGCCTCTTGCTGTTAAACGTAGGCCAAAATAGGATGGCGAACGTCCCTCGGAAGCCGTTGTGGATCGGAAATATTTTGTAGTGGCCGATTTTAAAACCCACACTTGTGCTTGAACACTGCTATGTCGTGAACACTCTGGTAAAGTTTCGGAGTTGTATTTTAATATATACTATATAAAAATTAGATTTTTCTGGGAGAATAAAACTGGGCTGTCAGTAAAATTATTTTATTTTTAGTTGTTATTAACAATTGCACATCAATACAAATAAGAAATCAACTCTGTTCAATTGACCTTTTTAACAAATAAATTCTTAAAATCTAACTAATTTTACAATTCTATCTTATTTACTAAATTGTCCTTTGATTTTTGTAATCATTGTCTTACATTATCACTCGCGTTGCACCGTTTTAAATGTCTTTTCATTCACTTATTGCACTGACTCATGTTTCTTTTCGCGCACATCCTCTTTTGATCACTTCTGAATTCAATTAAAAGTCCATTTCATTGTTATACTTGCTAATCAATAAACTGTTTGTAAATTCAGCAAATTTCCAATATTGTTGTTCCATTTTCCTTTTTTATTTATGATTTTCCTTTAGCTTTGACCTCACTTCGTGCTCGTTGCACCCTGCTTTGCCTTCCTCCACATTACCTTATTATGATATGCTCACAGAGAATTGTTATTAATGAATTATGACTTGCAAAATACCCTCGACCAGCATTTACTAATTATTTTCATAATCGATTCATTCTTACAAATTTACATTGATTAAATAGAACATGAATCCAACCTCTATGATTTGAGCTCTGCCTTGTTCTTTATGTTAGGAGAATTAATTTCTTTATTACTTGCATAGCTTTGCACATATTATTCCTAAATTCAAGTCTGATTAATTTTTATTTTATTGCAATTAGATGCCATTTCTCAATCTAAGCTTGTCTGAATTATTCATTATTTTGTTGTGCTGTTAGAAGTGAGACTCAGGGCTTAAGACCATCTCAATACATAGGTGGCTCAATTCATTCTTAACAGGCCGTGAACAATGTACAAAAGTAGGAATCTCGCACAGCAATTTTAAGGCGATCTCTCGTGGTGTTTCCCAGGGCTCTGTCTTGGGTCCTATTTTATTTCTTGTTGCGATAAATGATTTTTGCTCAGGCCCATTTAAGGGGAACATTTTTACATTTGCGGACGATACTGCACTAGTGTATGCTAACCGAGATAATAATACAAATTACAGTGACATGGTACATGACTTAAGCATATTGCATAAATGGTTTAGTTATAACAGAATGTCTATTTACATTAATAAAACAAAATATATAAATTTTCATCTAAAGCATAAGAAAGTATTCCCTCAAAATCCTAAATTCCATTCATCTATAATTTGTGAACAAAACTGTACTTGCCCAGAAATAGAACAAACAAATAAAATTAAATATTTAGGAATCATACTAGAAGAAAATTTGTCTTGAAACACCATGTTAGTGCACTCTTGCAAAGATTGCAATTTATTAGGTATAGATTTTATTTTGTTAGAAATGTATTTCCGAAATATATCTTGCGGATGATGTACCTAGCTCTAGTTGAGCCGTTGCTGAATTATGGGGTTTCTATCTGGGGAGGAATTTACAACACAACTCTCAATCCGCTGACTGTAATTCAAAAATCTTTCATTAGATGTGTAGCGAGGGTATCGCCACTGACCCACACAGCGCCCCTTTTTATAGACCTACATATATTAAATTTAAAAAGTTTATATTGCACCACAGTGTGTAAAATATTTTTTTTCCATGAGTAAATTTTTTCAGTTTCAAAAATACTCCAGTTCGCGATCAAAACAGGAAATTTATAAAGTTCCATTCTTTTACAAAACATACTCGCAGAGATGTTTTAGCTACTTGGCGCCTAACATTTATAATAACATTCCAAGCGAAGTAAAACAAAGTAGACCTTATATGTTTACAAAAACATTGAAAAACTATTTCATAAACCACCCTGAAATATCAGAACATCTGCTTAGGAGAATTCAGTAGAGTTTTATTTTATGTAACTAGAGTAGATATGGGTCATGCGTATGAGTGTTTTTTGTTTGCATTTCATTTCATGTTGTTTGCTTAATTTTAATTATATTAAATTTATAAAATAGTAAGTGTACATATAACTTGCACTTGATATAGCCAATAATATCACGGTAAATTACAAAACACCAATTCTACGCACAAGTTGGGGATATGTAGAACGGTTTATTTATTAAAAAAAATTAATTTAAATTTAATATAACAATGTCACACTAACATCTGATATAGACTCAAAATTTATTTATATATGGTTTTATTATATACTTCAACTCAGGGAAATAGAACACTTTTTTATTTATTAGTTCCAAAAGAGTTTTTGTTTTTGCTGAAATGTAGTTAGTTTTTAATGTATTGATTCATCTTAATCTTATGTTTTTTTCATGATTTAATTTTGTTATTATATTTTTAAGCAATTATGTATTCTTTTAAGCAATAAATTTATTATTATTATTATTAAAAGAAAAACAAAAGAGAGCAACAATGGATGTCCCTCAAAAAATCAATACTCTAACCAAGTAAAGAACTTCTCAAACAAATAAGGTTTAAAAGAGAAGAATGGATAACAGACGAAATTCTGAACTTAATGGAATAAAAGAGAAGCTACAAAAATCGAAATAAAAACATGTATCAACAGCTGCAAATAGAAATACGAAGAAAAATAAGAGAAGCAAAAGAACTATATTATTCTCAAAAGTGTAAGGAAATATAAAATCTACAAACTAAACATGTTATGTTCAATGTTATTAAAAAAGTAAAGGAAGTAGCTGGTGCAACACGTAAAAGAACTGCTAGCATATTATTAAAAAAGGAAGGAAATACAATAACAAACAACGCCATGAAATTGTACAGGTGGAAAAAATACATACAAGAACTGTTCCGAGACCAAAGAGAAGAAACCACTCATATACACACATCTAACGAAGACATATGACCAGATATAACAAAAACTGAAATGATACACGCACTAAAAAAATTAAAAAATTGTAAAGCTACCGGCTCGGATGAAGTATCAAGTGAGCTGTTGCAACTGATTGAGAAGAGAAAATATAGATATACTACATATTAAATCTATTAAATACAATTTATAAAGCCGGAATTTTAATTACAACGTTTGTTTGGTTACCAAAGAAAACAAATGCTAAAGAATGCTGTCATTACCTCACCATAAGCCTTATGTCTCAAACACTAAAAATGCTATTAAGTCATTTACTCTAGGATACACTCGAAACTAGAAGCAGTTATTAGTGATACACAATTCAGTTTTCGAAACGGGGTTGGCACAACAGAAGCATTACTTGCATTCAACATGCTTATGCAGAGGTGGGTAGATGTTAACCAGAGTGTCTATGTTTGTTTCATAAATTACAATAAAGCTAAAAGTACTTATAGAAATTCTTAATTACAAAGAATTAGATTATCGGGATATAAGACTAATGTTAAATTTGTATTACAACCAGAAAGCTATAGTAAGAATAGAAAACGAAACATCAGAGGCATTGGAAATTCAAAAAGGTGTAAGGAAAGAGTGCGTCCTGTTACCCACTCTATTTAATGCCTACGCAGACGAAATAATGAAAAGAGCACTGAAGTCTGAAACAGCAGGAATAAAGGTAAATGGGCAACCAATAAATAATATTAGATATACAAACAACCCAGCGTAATAATTACTGAAACTCAGAATATCTAGAAAGGGTAATGAATAAAGTAATTGACTATAGAAAAACATATTGCTTATCTCTCAATATCAAAAAAACAAAGTTTATGAAGATAAGTAAAGGCAATAATAACAACAACAGTCTAAGAATTAGAAATAAATAGATAAAAAGAGTTAACAAATACATTTATTTGGGAAGTCTAATTACAGGAAATAACGACTACACGGGAAAAATAAGGCCAAGAGTCGAAAAAACTGGAGCCAATTTTCTAAAAATGAGAAAAGTCTTATGTAATAAAAATCTCTCTCTGCCACTGAAAGTACGGTTGGTCAGATGTTACGTGTTTAGCGTGCTTTTATATGGCATGGAGGCTTTGAAGATAAATCGAGCTGCAATAAACAAACTGAATTCTTTCGAGATATGGATCTATCGGACGATTTTCATGGTATCGTGGATGGCTAGAGTCAGAAATATAAAGTACGTTTTTTTTCTATAATAATTTTCAAGGTCAACTTTCTAGGGGATAAGTTGCATTCCTGCAGGGTCCCTAGTTTTAATAATGTTGGTACATAGATTTTTAGTTCTTTTCTTCCACTAAAAAAAATAATTGTCATTTTAACAGATATGTCACAATTTAATATCGCTTGCTTCATTTTTGCATTTAAAATATTTCTTGGTTTTCTTTTTTTATCCGATTTTATTGATGATGATGATGATTCCATGTTAAAAAAAGAAGTTCAAATTAAGAAACTTTGATATTCAAAATTGACACATAACCATAATTTTGAAAAAGTTCTACCAACACGAGGTATAAAAATTTCCTAGCGTTTTAATCACATATCTACCAACATTGTAACACTTGACAGTTATTATAGAAAAAAAACGTACTATAGAAGTACTAAGAAGAATGGGAAAGGAGAAAGAAATTGTAGATACGTTCAAGGGAAGAAAGCTTCAATATCTGGGACGTGTCATGCATGGATGTCATGCAACTTATAATACAGGGCAAAATCATAGGTAAACGAAATGTTTGCAGAAGACGAATGTTTTGGCTGGGCAACTTACGAGAATGGTTTAGTTGCAGTTCTAGTGAACTGTTTCGAGTAGGAGTGTCAACAATTAAAGCAGCCCATATGATTGCCGACCTCCGTAGCGGAGAGGGCACCTGAACAAGAAGAAGAAGAAGTTTTTGTATAGCCCATAATTCCATCGTATTCTCAACATGTTTCCTTCTTTTGTTTGCCCCAGTATCTTCCTTAGCTCCCAGTCTTTCTACATTTTCTGTGTCACCGTCCAGGTTTCGCTTCCATATGTTATTATCGGTCTGATTAGTGACCCGTATATTATTATTTTAACTTTCTTATCAATATTTCGATCTTTAAAAATAGAATTCGGGGAGTATAATGGACGGTTTGCTTGCATCAGTATTTCGTCTTTATCGTTAGTTCTGGTAACTCTCAGATATTAAAGTTTGTTAACTACCTCTAGATTGTAATCTTCGCTGGCCAGACGTTGACTTATTCTCGGTTGGCTTTTGGTGACAGCTAACGTTTTGCTTTTTCTTCACTTATTTCTAATCGTTTTTCTTAGTGATCTAGTTCTAGAAACACTACTTCAGCGGTTAGTACTGATCTACCCATTATGCTAATATCGTCCGCGTACATGAGCATTTGTTTTGAATTTATTATAAATGTTGCCATTTGGATCAACGTCGATACTCCAAATGACTTTTTCTAAATCTATATTAAATAACACTGATGACAGACTATCGCCTTGTCTCAAAACTCTTGTTGTTTTGGCTATTTTTGATGTTTTGTATAGTATTGTCCTCAAGAGTGCACCTAATAATATTCACCAGTTTAATGGGTATCTCAAATTCTTCCAATATTAGATACAATGTGTTTTTCTCTAAGCTATCGTAGGATTGTCTGAAATCTACGATAATATGGTATGTGTCTATGCCAAATTCCCATGTATACTCGATAGCTTGTTTTAATATAAAAACGAGAGCTGTTTGATTGTATTTTCATAATACAATGGTTCTAGTCTGTTATGAATGAGTGTTGTTACGATTTTATATGCTACGCGAAGCAAGCTAATGCCTCTATAGTTGTCGCAATTCATTTCATATTTTAATTGACAGTTCTCTGGTATTTGTTCTTCTTTCCAGATCCGCTAAATTAGTTAATAATCCCTGTGTTGTAATAGCTCTCCTCCTCGTTTAATAATTTCAGTTGTTATTTTATCTAGTCCAGGTGCTTTATTGTTTTAAGGTTTTTGTTACACAATAATTTAGTTCAATCGACATTGATCACACTAAATACAAAATTGGGGAAAAGAGTGAAGGGTTCGCCGGTTTCCGTCATGACACAGATCTCAAAATGTCTCGAAACAGATGGAAGTGTTTCTATTACCCTCAGTCTAGCTCGATCGGGAAGGGGTGGTTCGAAAGCTCAAAGAAACCGACGGCAGAACTTACCCTATACTCTTGCTAAAAAATATTGCTCAAGGCGCCACTCGCTTTGGAGAATAAAATGCTTTCATGACAAACGCGAGAAAAGTCACGGAAGCTATGCCAAACTTCACCGGGTAGTTGCAAGTCGCCTCCGCGCCGTCCGCTAAGCTCGCTCCAGGTCGACAGTTACAAATGCAGGATGGCCACCTGCTATAGCCACCCTCCTAAAGGTTTACAACTATAATTCAATCCAATGCTCTTAGGGCTTGATCAACGAGGAAACATGCTTGGACTTTACAATGAATTTAAATTTAATACTCGTCGTCACTGGTTGAAGACCAGTGGTTTCCTATTACCTTAAAGAAACTCGAATTAATTGACCAATTTACATTTATTGGCAAGACAATGAAATCAGTCCGAGTTAAGTACAAAAAGAAATGGTTATTTAATACATCCTAACTGAAAGTATGGAGACCCCAGCCAAAAAGGTTATCTTACCAGCTAATTTACAGCAAAATAGGTGGCATGGATGTTTCCCAACAATACACAAATAATAAAACAAGGTTTTCTTTATGTATTAGCGGGCGCAAAGTTCCAAACGGAATGCAACACACACTATAAATTCGGAGCACTTCCGCGGTACACAGCGAAATACAATAGATAAAATCTGGCCTACCGCTAATCGAAACATGCTTCACTTGGACATCGAAAGTTACAGGACAAGACTCCGTAGGAGCTCAGCGACAGCAACGGCGGCGATGCAGGCCTCCCCAGCATAAAGTCGAAATACGGTCGAATAAGGGCGGTGGCTGCAGAGATTCCTCCCGAAGGATGCCAAAGGAGCAGCGATCGAGATGGCACGTCGTAACCAGAATTTGCAGAAGCCGGATTCCTCAATTAACACGAGAAGGATCACTAGGGCATGATGAAAAAGTCTTATTTGGATTTGCAATTAGTGCAAAATGGGTTCTCTTGCAGTCCAATGAGCAGAAACCCTGTTCCTCTCATAATCCAATGAGCAGGGACCGAAACAATGGACGCCTTGTCCAATAATTACGTCGTACTAACCCATCGCCCCTCGGCACTCAAATTCCAACAAACTTTGCCATCATGTTTACGGCACGAAAAACGCTAAGGATTTTTACACAAACGACAGTTCCACTTCCTCAGAAGTCACCAACAATTAGCGGAGCACACAATTATTTAAAACAAAAGCGACAATTCACACGGCGCGGCCCCGGCCACAAGGCAGCCGGGGCGCGGGCTAAAACCACACAGTTCTTCTTAGTTTACAGCTGGATCGTAATTAACTGAGAAACTCGCGGGCAAAACGATGATCACTCCCGCGTCGAAAAAGCATCTTTCTCTTGCAGCAACAGGCTAAATCTTCTGTTGCATTATTGCACTACAAAATGAAATCTGGCCAAAGAACTCGGGGAAGTAACGGGCCAAACAATAGAAACACGATACGAATTACGTCACTGCAATGAGGCATAAAGCACAAAGTATAAGGAAAGTTCCAGAACATTCGACAGCTAATTTAAGCATTTCTAGAGAGCTTCGGGCGTAATTCGAGAAGCTAAAACGGTATTACCTGCAATATAATTTCGAAGAAAAACCCACTTGACCTCGCATCGTCAAACTGCTAATGCAATGTTTTAAAGAATCGCTTACCAAATAAATCTATGGGTCACGGGCATTTTACTGCTCGTTCAAATGAATTCAATTACGCTTTGGAGCCCAGGGCCGGAATAAAATTGGCGAAACGTAGAGAATTAAAATTGATATTACATTTTACAATAGCTTCAATGGTCATCTATATGGTAAGTTCTTTTACTACTATGTTCTCTTGCAGCGTGTTTAAAGGGTTTCTCTCTCTGTAGGTTATTATTTATTACGTAGGCGTCGTAGTGATTTTGCTCATGAAGATGTGCTGTTGATTCGGTATTCTATGTACCTGTCCAATATTTCATTTTTATTGCTTATTAGTTTTCCTTCTTTGTATTTTATTGTCATTGTTCTTGCTTCGTAGCCTCCTTTAACGCGATTAATAACCTGACACCTTTCCGTTATTTGTTTACTTTTGTAGCGTAGCGGTGATGAATGGTCTGAAAACGTCTTTCGTGCAAGAGAAGGCCATAAACTAAAATGCAATTGTACAGTGCGTGACTAAACGAGCTAGTAAGAGTGAAATTGGCGATGTGACAGGTCTAGTGAAAGACTTAATTGTACTCCTGCGGTAAGAAAGATCTGTAATGTCAAATGTGATTTGTGTCGTCAAATTGAATAATCAAAACTAACTTGTCTAAACATCACTATGCAATTGCTAGCACAGCCGGGGCTATGTCGTAAACACAGGGATATCGGCCAACAAACCCTTTTGCCCCAACTAACAATAGACCAGGCGAAAAGGGCAAGTGGACAATACAGTAGTTGTAAACGCTCGAAAAGGGAAATTCCGTTTCGACGGAAGTTATTTCAACTTCTTTTGCTACAATAAAGCAAATGGAGCTTAGCTGGACAATCCTATTGTACTCAAAAGAATAGGAAATGTCCCTTCTATTTAGGTGCACCCTATATAAACGCATGTAGCTTAGCTTTCGATATCACTTTTACGTAACATCAGATCACTTTTTCACTTCGCGTAATATCATTTGACTTTCGAAAATCAGGCTACTCACAATTCGTATTTGTATTTTAAATTAATATTAACGAATTTGTATATGTTGTATTTTGTTCGTGTGTTCTAAAGTAGTAAAAGGAATGTTATTGTTTTCCACAAACGGTTCTATTTTACTGAACTTGATTCCACAGTAATAAACAACAATAGTTCCAGTGGTGCAAACCACCAAACTTTCAAATAAAGTTTGAATATTATTTAATATTTGGTTGTTAGCTTTTTCTTCTCCATATCTTCGAAGTTTCCCTTCGTGCTTCTTTATATTCCCGTCTCTTTCTTGCCAATAACAACCTTTACTTTTTCTAATATACTTTCTTTTAGATTTCCCCACGGTTCTTCTGGTGTTTCACTGCGTTGAGTTATTTGTTTTTACAATGTAACGGTAACGGTAGAGGATAGGCGCAAAAAAGTCTAATTTCTCATAGTGTTTGTTAATGCCACAAATAAATAGTTATTTTATAAATACTTACATTTTGAAGTTGCGGAACTAAGTCAACGGTATATTCGATATCGAATTTAGGTAAGCTAACTACAACTTCTACGGGTTCCAGTTTATTCACCACAGAGGAAAATGTTATACGTCCTAAATCTGATATTAGCACTTCCACGCTGTTTTTCTCATCAGGAAGAATAACTAACATTGCGTACTCTCCATCCTATATTGAAATAATAACATTTAATAACACTTTTTAAATTAGAATAGCATTCTACATACACCATACGGCAATTGTACTGCTCGTGCCTCCAAGTCAGCAATAGCTCTATATTTAAAAATCCTCGAAACGTGCATCATCGGCGTTGCTATACATTTGGATCTGGAATTGCGAAAGCACTTCATAGATGTGAGCTGTTCATCAAATCCCTCTGTCCACTGTCTTTTAAAATATAGTTCATTAACAAAAATAAGTGCTGTATTAGCACTGATATTTCCTAGAAATGAAGATACAATTAAAGTGATGATTTGTGGTTTATATTTTTAATGGTTACCTGGTTTGACCGTTTCAGTAGTAATGTGACCATTGGTGGCTTCACGAACCCAGTTATTAATCAGAGCAGCAGTATTTTCACCGTCGACAAAGTGAAGATGGTTAACATTTGCGCGATAATAATCCATTACAATCTTATCGAATTCAGGTATGGTTTGATAAGCGTTTGAAATAAAGACTTCATTTGCATCTTCCACAAACGGAGTTTTAGAGGAAGCCTGAAAACCTTTAAAATAATACGTTATGTATACCAACAATTTCTAAAATAAATTACATTGGTATTGTACAACAGCCTTTGTAGCTTATCTCTCACACTAGAGAGGTCTGATGGTATACCAAGAACTGTAGCTATTTCAGCAGCACTTCTTCCACGGGCACCCTCAAGGACCATTGCTAGCGTGGCTTTAATACGAGCTGGAGATATGATATAATTTTGGCTATCATCCATGAACTGCAAAATTAACGATTTCAACACTCGTATTTATAAATTGTTTATACTATGTTATACCCTCAGCAGGTCTATGTCAAAATAATCGAATCTGCCCGAATGCTGAGCTTGTATGGCGGGAGCAACTGAAACAAAACCATTACTTAAGGAAAATCACACTTTAGAGTCATGGATATATTTGACGAATTTAAAAGAAAGAAACTGTTCACTATAAACGAGACAGTATATTGTATACGATTTCTATTCTTTTTTTTCTGAAAGTTTCGATGGCACGAACCTTAGCTAGGAACACGTACTGTGTACTTATGCAAATTTTCGTCACAATCACAAACTAATTCTACTACAGTTACATTTCCTTATGACGAAACGGCAGTATTTAAATTGACTTTTCGAATGCAAATGCTCAAAATGGTTCAGTAACCGGGGGTCTGTTGACTTAATACTAGGCTATTTAAAAAACCAGTATGAACCAGAAGTAAATAAATTACACTGGTTTTTATAATTAAATGTCCACAATAGGGTTTCAAACGCCTAGGTGGATTCGCAACCCTTGCACGTCCGCAGAATGAGATGATGACTGTCCCCACCTACAGACGCTGCACGCAGCGCTGTTTCTTTTCTAAAGCTAAGAAATATAGGTATTTGACATGTTGTTAAAAATATTATTTTATATAATTTATTGGACACCGCGGTTTTATTATATTATGAAATGTATACTGTAAAGCTGAGTTTTAAGGGCACAGCATCATTATGTCGGACAATAGTCAAAAAATTAAAAATATTTGTAAATTGTTTTTACATTTTTTCAACGTCTTAACACCTCATGGAGTTAAATAGATATTGTTAATGATTCTGATCTACTAGCTTCATATCATATACCTACCTAATGTGCTACAAAAATGACTATAATTATATGACAAGTATTTAGCGCTAGAAATTTTACAGAATATAGTACTTCTACGCTTCCACATTTATAGCTAAAATATGGTTGATGAAATGTGGCATAGGAAAACCAATAACAAACTGAAAGATTTACCTATACATGGAAGTGAACATGGGCACAGAAACAAGTGTGAAAGTGAAATGGTTAAAATTGGTAAGACATACACAGTAGAAGACTGGTGAAGATCATATACATAAAACGCCCCTACTAAATAAGGGTCACTGGGATCTCCAAGAAAACATGGAGAGACTGTGTAGAAAAAGACAAAGGATCTAAGAATAAATTAAATGGCAGAATTATTTCAATCAAATATAAAATGGAAAAACTACTCTGTAAACCAAGGACCTGATAGCCTGTAGTGCCATTTATTCGTGCATTATTCATACTTAGCACCACTGTTACAACCTGAATTTTTTTAGTTAACAAGAACTTAATTTTATAGTATGTTCAATATAGGCAACCATTAGTAGTTTACGCTGTCAATAGGTACAATTACGGCAAAATGAAATATTTAATGCTTTTTCATGTAGAAACGAAGCATCCTCCTTAACAAGTAGCAGTAAAATTACAATGAGTTAAAGAAGAATGAGATTTACTAATTCTGTACACTCTTACAAGTTTGTTATTTGTTTAAGTGAATGAAAAACAGTTGAGAATGTATTTTTATACCTTGTTATTATTTTTTTCATATGCGTGAATATTAATTTTTTTCAGAATTGTATGGTGAAACGGATATCTGGTCACCTTGCCTGAATTTCTTATTTTAATATTAAATGCAATATATAGCCAGTTTTTGTTTGTATGCCTTGTTATTGATAGTTAAACTTACTTATTGTAACTAGCATAACAGAAAATGCGCGAGTACGGGTCTGTTTAGTGTATAAGCGCTCAATTGTGTGTTCAGTAGTGGATCCTTTGAGCAACGCGGGGACCTTCATCAGTCGCCAGCGGGCTCAGACCGAAGTAGAAAGTCTGCGTGCGACTTCATGTAAATATCCCTTGGGGCTAAAACCGAAGCAGTTTGAAGCCAGACAGTAAATAACACTTGTTATTTATAAGTATTTGTGGGTCAAAACCCGGTGTTTACACTTCAAATAGACGCCATTTTGATCGTGTACCATACAAGTACGTTATTGCGACAACTTCAAAGAGGAGTTCAAGATGTTTCGATTGTTTGGTGACTACAGCAGTCAGAAACTACCTCGCTCATTCGTGGAAAGTTTCAACGCGTCGCAATGTTGAAGATGGGTGACGCAATGCATTCCGAGGGCTACGTTGCAGTTATCAGGCGTTGACCATTAAGTAACTTGATGCAAAGCATGTTTGCTGCAGTTTAAGTGATAAGCGTTCGCTACATGCTTTGTAAAAACGGTAAAAAAATGCGATTGGTATACAATTTCAAAAATACACCAAGCGCGAACCTGGAGTTCGATTTGGAAAATCACGACTGCGGATTCCAATGTAATTTAGTATTCGATTATAAAGGATGGTTATTTTTTAGCGTGTTTTTACGTTGTTTAAATGTACATCTCTGTAAGATATAGTTATCGTATTAATATTAGCTTTGTAAATGCGAGTCGCTATGAGCTATTACACGTATACAAAGTGAGCCATAATTAGTAGTAAAATATATAACCAAAGCTTCTTTAGGCCGGGACAAAGCAATTAATCTAGTACACCTTAGTACAAAAATGCCTTCTTAAAAAGGCACAAAGTGTTATTAAAAAAAATTCTATATTTGGAATGTAAACATTTGAATTTATAAAATCAAGTAGCCTGATTTTAATAGTAAATTTTAATTTTTAAATATCTAAGTAGGACTTTGACCGTATGACCAAGGCAGTCGGTGTCTAAGGTGCCTGGTACTCTGCATGCCTAGACCTTGTCCATTAACAAACAAACAAACAATTTTAAAATAATTTCAAGACAGCGGCTGCCAAAACAGTCACTAATTGTTTGAGAAACTGTATTTTTTCAAGGAACGATTTTTTTCCGAAATGGGTGATTTTATTCCAAGCGAAAAGCAGACATCATTTTCGGGTATGGCTTTTGCAGCGCAGGAGCCTTAGCAGCCGTTAGGGAATACCACTCCGGATTCCCTAACAGAAGAATCCCAAATCATCAGGTCTTTACTTCAGCCTTTTGAAGACTAGGTGAGGTTGGTCTTCCGCGAGTCCAAAGGGCTGCTGCATCGTAACGGGAAAATGCGAGAGAAAACTATAATTGGTTCGGTTTTAGACAATCCTACTACAAGTACTGGCCGAATTTCTAAGCAGTTAGGACTTTCACTAAGTTTTGTTTCGCGAACTCTGCGTAGGGATGAATTACACCCTTAAAATTATACGGGTGTTCAGTGTTCAAGCTCTTCATCCTGGGGATGCCGAGCAAAGTGTAGTTTTTTGTCGGTGGCTTCTTCAAAGAATAAATAACGAACACAATTTTGTACCATCTAATTTATGGACCATTTAAAACATTTTTGCCAGGGATGGAATTATCTATTTTCGAAACCTGTACCATTATTCGTTAGAGGACCCCCATGTAACAAAGAGTAGAAGCTTTCAGCAACGATTTTCTGTCAACGTATGAAAGGGAATATGCGATGGTTCTTTACTGGAGCTGCAAGAACTCGATAATCGCATCAATTCGAATGGTTATCAGGACTTTCTTGAACACCAGCTGCATGATATACTTAAAAGACATCTAGGGTTTGGTAAGACTCGAGCTTTTCCGACCCGTCGAGTCCGGGTAGTGTACCAACTATACTTTATATTTGTTATTAGAAGCTTATAAAAACTTCACACTACTCAAAGTTAATAAAAACTATGCTCTTTTTAATTTATCAATCTTGTTAATATTAGTTACTAGATCTGGTATAACACTTCAACTCTTATCTCAAGTGAGTTCAGTATGTTTTTAATTGTATGATACTTAGACTCAAATTTGCATATTTAAAATACTTCCGTCATTAATTTTTAAATTAAACGTCAAACTGACAATCAAGCCAACATGACACCCTTACAGTCAGACAGCATCAGTATAGAACACAAAAGAATACTGCATAGTGTTTGAAGTCGTTGTCAGCACAGGTCAGTTTTCCGTTTAGCAAATAGTGATCCTTTCTATCCACGAGTTGAGACAAAGTAAGGGTTTCATATGTGCTGAGCTAGCTAGGTAGATAAACAGGGCAAATAATCTATAAAAATACCAATGCGTACGAAACGTATCTTGAATATAGTCGATTGAGAACGATAGTTTCTTTAAATGTGTCTCAGTCGATACGGCCATTTATTAATCTAGGACTGCAATGGTTAATTTTAGATGTAAAGAAAAAGTGCCTCAATACTGGTGAGTGGTCTGAGTCTAACTCTGAAGAGACTGTATAAAAAATTGGTTTTTCAAAGTCTTTACTGACGATAATAGTCAGAGTAAACATATTGAGTTATTTGTGAGGCCGTCTTCGAGCTCAATAATTAGTTGTCATTGGTGCAAATATAGAAGGTAGTAAGGAAAGGATAATTTCTATAATTTTGTGAAGGGTTGATATAATTACTGATTGGCATGGATCATTGGTTTCGGTTATATTGACGTTAGGATTCTAGTGTCGAGCTCTTCAAACATACGAATTAGGATTAGCGATTGAATTACTGCTTTTGCTACTGAATTCGACTTACATTATCTACTTAATTTTTTCATTGCGTTTATTGGCGCCTATTTAGATGCTCTACATAGATTTGAATATCCTTTCAGTTGGTATAATTTCTAATTACATATATTATTTTCTCTAGACATTTTGTTATGGATATTTGGCTATTTGGTCATTTGTTGTGCATATCCTGACGTTAGCCTGTAATTTGGGCATATTTCAATTCACCTAAGTTGCTGTAAAGAAATTTTATTAGGGATATATGAATAAGTGTTCAAACTAATATTTGATCATGGAGCAGACAACTTAGCAAAAATGTGCGAAAGTTAAGTGAAATCATGTGGACACAAAAGTGCTTTTAATTAGGATATAAATCTAATTCACGACGTGTGCTAGATAAGTTATTTGTATACAAACACGGCATTTTACGTCAATTTACTGGGTCAAGTTGCAATTGCTATAAGGAGCATTTCGCAAACCTTTGCGTTATGAACACTGGCTCATATATCACACACTTACAGCCAGTCCTATAAAGGCCACTAATCTGACGTTAACTTTAATTCGCTGTTAAAACAAACAAAAGCGCATCAAAACGTTAGTGCTTATGACATTTTATTCATTAGTAAACAAATTTCGATGCGCTTTTGTTTATTTTAACAGCGAATTAAAGTTAACGTCAGATTAGTGGCCTTTATAAGACTGGCTGTTAGTGTACGACACTGCATTAATTTGCAAACTGTAGTGTTTGTTGTCTATGTAAATAATAGGTTAAAAACACGACACACATTCGAGTATACAGTCTGTTCAACAAAAAAGGCCCCGCCTTCTAGCTATTTTATTATTTATTTTAGACCCAATAAACCTTATATCAAATCAAATGACACATAAAAACCTACATTTTAACACAATCAACAAATTTTTATCTTCAATTGCTAAAGAGTGGTGACGTCACATGCAATTTTTTTAAATTACACTGTATACATTTTTTGACATTTTCTGGTAGAAGTTTTTTTTCTCTTTTCAACAATATGAATATTTTATGCCATACATAAGAAAATTTTCGAGAAAAATTAAAAAACTTTTTTATCGGTGGGAGGCAACGATACAAAACTATAAACAAAAGTGTAACTCAGAGAAACAAAACAATAAACACTTTAGATTATTCTGAAATTTGATTGTTAAAGCGTTTGGCTACTATTTGTTTTGTTTTTCTGAGTTACACTTTTGTTTACAGTTTTGTATCATGGCCTCCCACTGTGAAAAAGTTTTTGTAATTTTTCACGAAAATTTTTTTATGCAAGTACATGAAATATTTATATTGTTGAAAAGAGAAAAAAACCTCTAACAGAAAATGTCAAAAAATATATACAGTGTCATTTAAAAAAATTGCATGTGACGTCACCACACTGAAACAATGGAAGATAAAAATTTGTTGCTTGTGTTAAAATGTAGGTTTTTATGTGTCATTTGATTTGATATAAGGTTTATTGGGTCTATAATAAATAATAAAGTAGCTAGAAGGCCGGGCCTTTTTTGTTGAACAGACTGTATATAAGGATTTGTATTTGTTAATTAATTCAATATACTTATAACTACTGAGTATGTTCATTTGTGACGAGATGTCGGCCACAATTGTCTTTAAATGTGTGGTTAAGCCTGACCACTCCCCATCACATCAACCTGGGTCTACAATATTATAAAATTTATATTCCAAGGTCCGAATTGAACGAGTGCAAGAATTCCCGGAACTACGTAAATCGATGGCTTGCACAAATTCAATCAGCGTCGCGGAAACAATAAGGATATGGATTATGAGTTCCGATACGGTCATAGTTAAATCGGAGTTTTGCTTATGGTAGAGACTACTAACTGCGTTTACTCAATTAGTTCTGTGTGCTGTCTCTTGGTAGTGACGACTTTCTAAAAAAAATAAGCCATTGAACGGGTTCAATCAAAATATTTTCTTAGCTGTCGCGTTTTGAAGTTTAAAGGTTAGGTATATGAATGGTAAATATTGGTTGCATCTTAAAAGTTATTTTAACTGTCAGATGATTTTCATTAACAATGAATAAGGATTGTTCATGTGAATTTCTGAATAATATTTTGAAATTGTCTTAGCTTACCCGACGTTCTTTGTTGATATTTGTAGTATTGTGTATCTGCTTAGTGAAGCTATGAGGTTGGCCGCCCTACGATGTAATGCGGTGTTGTAGCAACTTTCATTTCGGATTAGGTATTCTAGAGTCATTGCGACACATTGTGTTGGTATTAGTCTATTGTTTATGGCTTAGGTAATAGAATATAGCAACTTGTACAAAAGCAAACAATTTGTTGAAACTTTTTAAAATTTCCATTTCACCTCAACTTGAGAGATTTGTGTATCGAAGAATTTATTCATTATGATTTCCGCTCCGTGTGGTGGATCGTTTAGAGATCAAAACCTAGACCGTAGAGTTGAATGAATTGAACCATAATATTGGTAGCATTGTGATGCAATTTCATTATACTTTAATTATTGAGTCAACACCTTCGGGTTATTCGGCATAGGGCTGGAGAAAGCGCGTTAAAGCCATTTATCACCTTGAGTAAGCTGTGTAAATAAAAGGCACTCCTAAGGGATAATGACATCTTTGTAGGAGCGATTCCTTCTCCTTTTTGAGGGTTTTCATGGATTTCATTTTCTTTTGGATTTTATTGGCTTGCATTTCTTTTATTCTCTTTTCTTTGCTCTTCTGGACGGTTCACTTCGATCCTCAAAGATTTGCGTGTGACAACGTGTGCGTCTTCTGAGACAAAACCGGCTAGGAATCGAATCACTTGCTGTGTTCTATATTGAAAGCAAAAAATGAGGTGACAATTTATTTACATGTTTCTTAAACATTTTGTCACAATTAGAGTGTATTAGGGTGATGAGAAAAACCACCATTTTAAGATTCCTATAGTAAATCAGTAATTTTTGATATGTATTTTATACGTACCTTTAATTTCAAATATTTATTTAGTTATACCTACACAGGGCGTTTCTAACGTTCCGATCTTGGGTAAGATTTCCGAGAACTCTATTTCGGAGTTTTAAGTTGTATTTATGGTTTTGACCAAACACTTTGCAATGTAAGTAATCTGACTAAGGTGGGTTGTGAACACCTTAGCAACTAACACGTTTAATTGGAAGTAAACGGAAATACCCCTTACGCTTACGCTTTGAATTTATGTCACTTGGATGAAATAGACTACTTTTACTTCCTTTTACTATAAAGGAAGTATTGGATTCACCCCAAAAATTCGAAATTGAGTTTTCAACGGATCTTCACGTTTTAGAGTCCCCTGATCCCAAAAAACATATTTTTTTTCATTGGTCTGTCTGTGTGTCTGTGTGTGTGTCTGTCTGTCTGTGTGTCTGTCTGTGAACAGAATATCTCAAAAACGAAAAGAGGTATGGCGTTGAAACTTCATATATAAGTTTTGTGTACTATGTAGATGAGACAGCAAGCTTTTGAAGAAAATCGCATAACCGGAAGTAGGTGTTTACTCTTGTGATTTTTCAGTTTTTTTCGATTTTTTCAAAAACGGCTTTAACGATTTTTTTTTAACTTTACATTTTTCTTACATTTTTAATGTGTATTGATGTGAGATAGGTGATTTTCCAGTTGAATACTTCTAAAGTGGGTTTCTTTTGTTTTTTTTTCTATTTTTTTTATTAACTCCTATTTTAAATAAAACACCCGGTATATTATTACATTTTTGAATTCACCTTAAAATTCTAGAGAAAATTTGTCTGTTCAACTAACACTCGATTTTGTACCGTTTTTGAAGAATTTGTAATTTTTGAAAACTTTTAACAAATGGTCAAAAATTAAAAAGGAAATTTTTGACTAATTATAAGATCACTGTAAAAGGAAGTTGTGTGAGTGTATCACACCAGATTTTTTATTAAAATAGTAGCAACTAGTGTAGTTAATTTTATCAGGTGTTTAAGATGTTATTAGTTGTTTATTACATCTTAGGGATACCTCTAAATATGTCATTATTAGTTTAAAATGTTTATTAGTGTTGCGGTTGAATTTAGGTTGACTGGACTGAAATTCTGGTAGGTTCTAGTTTTCCAGCCAACAATTATATTCAATTGGTTAACTCGAGGTTTGCGAATGTTTCTTTGTGAGTTGCGTCAGCTGAACCTGGAAAACATCGCTAAGACGTACAATGCAAATAAAATCTTGTAAATACAAATTTAGGCGTAGAAAACGTTTTATTTTTAATTTTTAATATTTATTTAGATCTATAAATTGACTAAACATTGTAAATAGTAAAATTTAGATTGTTGTCATTTATCAAACTGAAAGAAGCGTGTAACTTCTATACTTCAGAATGGATTAACAGGAATGTAATAGGAGTAGAATAATGTAAATGTGGCAACATTGCTACTTAAATATTAAAATTAGAACTTATAAATTATTGAATAATTCTGCAATTAAGGCATAAACTAACGTAATTAGGTCACTCTGTGTGTTAAAACGATTCCTCCAAAGTAACCGATCTGGTGGTATAAATTCAAATTTCATATTAATTAAATCAGAAAATAAGTTTTTCGTTGTATAATTTAGATTCAATTTTAGTGGTAGGGTACTGTAGGAGCAAATCAAATTAATGGTAAAATTCATGTGCTTTTGTTTTAAACCAAATTGCAGTTATTATAAAAGCGTTCGCAAAGCTGAGCTTGCTCTTCTTTCCATATTTTGCCAGTTTTGCTTACTTGTGTACTTTAAAAAACAAATGATTAGCTGTTTTCTAAATTGTTAGGTTAAGAGCTGAGTCATAATTAATAATTAAATGGTTTTGACGCCTACCTGTGTTTATTTTATTTTAGAGTCGTCAATCGAAAGCGGTAATGTTAAAATCCAATAATTGCAACAAGCTGAGGCAATCCGTAAGATAACAATAATTTCTTGTTTTTCCGCAAAAATTAAATAAATGAATAGTAGCAACAAGACAACTTAAAGAGCTACTATTATACGAACCTGGTGTTCAACGCAGATAGTAAAACGAGCAGTAAACATTTATCCAGCAGCGGTTTACAGTTCTGAGTGTGCGAGCAAAAACCTTTTTGTACGCTGTGTCTGCAACAGTGATCACTAATCAAATCAGTCATATTACATTTAATGGGCGATCGATGACCAAGCACTGCAGCGCAGCGCGCCCCCAATACACCTGTAATTGCCCATTCGCACCGCAGACGTGCTCAACCAATGACCCTTCTTAATTAAACTCATTTTAACTCAGTAGTAAGTTTATTACTGTTTTTTTACATAAAAGCAGCTCTCAACCTATTTCTCATTTGTTGGAGATGAATTTCTCTAGCTTTGTAGTTCTTAGTTTCTTAATTAACTAGCACTGACATTTTTATATATTTTCATATCCACTTACTGCTGGAATCGATTATAATTTTTTTAAAGTCATAATTTAATGGCTCACTTAAATACTTTTAACTGATTCTCATCAGTTCACGCTTCCATTATAACTTGGAGGTGCCTTTTTTCTTATTTCTTATATTAAATTACACATTGTTTACGTAATTCTTGTGCAAATATTCTTGTATTCCATAACATGCATTATTATTACTTTTACCCTCTTTTAAACAACTTATTCAGATCAGCAGCATCGAAAGTACAAGTGGCCACAAACTTATTCTTATTCATCTAGCCCGTTTCTACCCATTGTCGGATACAGGCCTGCCGCTTGAATCCTCCTGTTCTCGTGAGGTCATCGGCTCATCTCATTTGAAATATTCCAATTCCTCTTTTATTTCCCCAGGGTCGCCATTCCATAAGTTTTCCACATCACTTATTTTCCATTCTGGCTACGTGTCCGGCCCATTCCATTTCAGTAGATGTCTTCTACTCTAGATTTTTGTCGTAGCCATTCATTGGTTTTTATGTCTTTGAGGGATACTCCGACTATTCTTCTTTCCATAGATATTTGATTGATTGCCATTTTCTTTATTGTGTCTTTAGTGAAGACCCATATAACAATATCATAGGTTAATACCGGTAATGCATATTTATTAATAACTTCTGCTTTGAGGTGTATAGGTAGGTATATTCATTTTCCATATGTAATTCAATTTACCGAATGCTGCCTTCCCAATTCTATTCTTCGATTCATCTCGTTACGCTGATTTTCTTTGTCAATTTTTACTTCTAGTCCTAAATAGACATTTTTTTTACTTTTTCTATTTGTGTATTTTCCATTACTATTTCTCTTTGGTTTTCGCCTTCGGTTGTCATGATTTTCGCTTTAGCGATATTATTTTTTAGTCCTACTTGTTTTTAAGCCTCGTTTAGATCAGCAATCATTATTTTATTTGTAGGTCTTCAGAGTTGGCAGCTAGTAAAAGGGTATCATCTGGATAGCGTAGGTGATTTAGCCTTTCACTATTCACATTGATTCACTTATCATCCATGATAGTTCTCTTGAAGACATCTTCCAGCGCTAACTTGAATAATTTGGGAAATCGAACATTTCCCTGTCTGACACCCTGTTAGATTATTTTCGACCTCTTTCGTTTTGCTCAAAATTACGTTTATTTGTCGCCCGAATTCTTACTGATTACGGCCCTGTACAGTTACATTCAAATTCGTATTAGCAGGCATTCAGACGTTTGCGACCTAGAAACCTCGTAAGCACTTTTGGAACCACGTAGTTTATTAAAAGCATTCCCGTCCAGTTTAGATTTCGTCGAATTGTGTCCGTGAATTCATTCTTTGTTTTGCATTATTGATAACCCAGGCTAACGCTAAGTTTTGTGTATTGCTTTTTGTTGTTCTTGAAATTTGATATTTACGCCCGTGGACTTCCGTGCGTGGCATGGCAAGTGTGTGGGAACCGTTTTCTTTGTGGTTTGTAAACTGGGGGTTTCCCCTGGTTCTTGCCAATTCAGCAATTGCATCACCCGTTAAAGCCTTCTTTGTTGTGCTTTCAGCCCACGCTTTTTACTTCCAGGTTTGGGACTATTGAAATAAAGTTTGATAAACCCTTAGTTAACCGTGCATGTGGGATTATTAATTTTGGAGTTCAAACCTTTCTTCCGTTACGTTGTTCTTAAGCCCTGTGCATTTGAAATAATGAATTAGTAGCGAACCCTCGAATAACACAGTTGTGTGGTGAAGTTCACACCCCGGTCCTCGGAACCGGGGGGTTATGTTGTTTCGTGCTTAAGTAAGAATGTATTGGGTGGTTTTCGCGCGGCAATTAATGGAGTTTCTATCGTGCCGTAATCACCATGGCAAAGTTCGTCGGAATCTTGAGTGCCGAGGGAGGCAATGTTTTAGTACGACGTATTTGTGGGGCGACGAGGTGTCCTTTCGTTTTGGAGTTCTTGCTCATTGGATTATGAGAAGAACAATTTTGCACTGTTGCACATCAAGATAAGACGCTTCTTCTTCAAGCCTCCATTCTCGTATTGGGAAGTTTTGCATCTGCAGATCCGGTTACGTCGTGCTATCTTCACCGCCGCCCTTGGAGATTGTTCGTAAGGGGAACTCCAGCCGAATTTCCGACCTCACCGTCTTCAAAGCTGTGGGTGCTGTAATTGCTGCCGCCGCTGAGCTCCTCGGGATTCCTGCCCTGTAAGGTTCACTGACCACCTGAAGCATGTTTTGACTCGAGGTAGGCCCGATTTTGTTTATTGTATCTCGCTGTGTATTGTTTATTGTATTCCGTCGTGTACTACGAAAGTGCCTGGATGCCTAGTGTACGCTGCATTTCGTTTTGAACTTTGCGCCGGCTAATATTATAAAGGAAACCTTATTTGATTATGTGTGAGTTGTGGGAAAATATCCTTGTTATGTTTTTTTGTAACAATGTACTTTTTGTTTTGTAATTAGCCATGAAGGTAACTCTTGCTTGGGAACCCCGATAATTTTCAGTTAGGGTGTACCGTATGTAAAATCAACTTGAAATTCATTGTGTTTTGATTATTAAATACTAATTTGTTAAAGACAGCCTATTTTACTAATAGCATTTGAGAAACCTTTGGGGTCTTCTACCCGTAATTGGCCAAGGCCACCTGTACTAAGTGTAAAGCCAAAACATGTCTCTTTTGAGAAGCAAGCCCTAAGACTTGGGCTAGTGTCAGTTTTCTTTTGTGTTGATCTTCTAGGAGGGTGGCCAATTTTAAGGTAAGCTATCTGTTTCACGGCCATCCTGCATTTTGTACCAGCCGGCCTGGAGGGAGCTTGGTGAGCGACGGCGAGGAGCAGGCAGTTTGCAGCCAACCCAGTACTCCGTGGGTAAAGCTCTGTGGCATTTCTCGTTTTGGGTCACGAGGGCTGTTAATTGATCAAAACGAGTGGCGTCCTTTGGCAATTCTTTTAAGCAAGCTTTAGGGTAAGTACCCCGTCGGTTTTTCATTCAAGTCTTCGAACTACCCCTTCCCGACTGAGCTAAGCGCGAGTAACCGGAACAACAAAATCTGTTCCAACACATTAAGATCTGTGATTTCTAGGGAAAACCGGCGAACCCTGTAGTTTGTACCCGTTTTTGAACAATCAATACGACCTATGTCGATCTGATGAATTAATACCGTAACAACCCCTTTTGGTTTCTATCGGTTTTGTATTTTCATGTATTGTCACCGTTGCATTTTTATAAATTATACAAATAATACTTAAACAACTTGTAATGCAAAATTTATTTAAATATGAAGTAATTCTAATTAAGCATTACTTTTAAGGTTATTTCACAGTAAACCTCTACATAATTATCATATTAAATTTTATGTTGCTTTGTATTAATCTAAAAGCAATCTGTTAACATTTCTATTCAATTACTAATCTTTCAAATGCTACCTACTCCTAATTTAAATCAAACATGTTCACTAAAAACCGATTTTGGTTTACCTTGACACATTAACATTTTTAACTATTAAACTTTAAAGCATTCGGTTATTATTATGATTCAATTATTTTAAAACATAACTGATGCATTAAACAGAACCGCTTACCCGTACAATATCATAATAATATACATATACAATTCTTGAATCGTGCTAATCGCTGACACCCTTTTTCAGGGGCGCAGGAACAGGGGGAGCAAGGGGGGGCGGTCGCCCCCTCATAGAATATATCGGGGGGTCAAATAGTGTAATTTGCCCCCCTAATATAGTCGATGAGGTTTTAAAAAATGTGTATATAGGGTTTTCAAATTAATCTATACCAGATGCTAAAATTCGTTGTTCTATTGTAGGTGAAGCAGAAATAAAACACGTAGAATTTGTTAAACACGTCTTTAGTGATAGATCGACATTGGAGAATTTGATATATTAGTCCTTTTTTCTTTTATATGAAAATGCAAATGCCGAAATTCTAGGCTGCATTGTGTTGGTACATAAACTTGTGGTTATTATTTTTGCGGTGAGGTTAGGTTTCATGTTGACAGGTTGACATTTCATTCTTTTAAATTGTATAGGGCATTCAGTAAACACAAGTTGGCATGTGCATATAATTTTTGTGCTAAGGATTCTTTATTTTGTTTTGCAAAGGTTTCCACACCTGTTTACAGGCAGATTTGATTTTAAAAATGACAATTCATATTTCTCATTGTCACTGTTAAAGTAGATATTTTTCTAGAAAGTTCCACCTAGAGTTATATACAATGTAATAAAAATACATATTAATAAACGATACGTCGATAGTATTCAACACAGTATCTGTGTAATATCCTTAATAGTATATTAAGTATTAAGAACGGTAAGGACATTTTACCGATCGAAGACAATTGTTTGGAGGAGGAACGAAGCAACGACTCCAATTATTGTCTGAGATCGGTAATTCCTTAACGTTCGTGATGCTTATGACGTTTTTTGCACGATATAAATTATTTTTCTTCAAACGTCAGTAAAATGTGACATTATAGGTACCACAGAATAATATGTTGGTAGCACTGTAAGTCTATGTCAATTCAAGGTTAGCAGGTTAGATTTTCCGTCAGTTTTGACATAGATTGTCGCAAAACCTAACCTGCTAACCTCGAATTTTTACTTACCGTCCTAGAACAGTAAGCATAACTTACTGATTTGAAAACAAACGAGGTAACTAAGTAAAATCGTTCTATCGTGCAAAAAAGTAGTTATTCATAACATTTATGTAAATGTCACCCCCTTTACCTATTTGTTTTAGTAACTTTTTGGAAGTACACTCGTAGACAAAGATACATTTTTGGAAGTACACCATGAAATTTTGAAAATCAAATGCCACTTTGTGTTCTTATGTTTATTAAACAGACTATAGCTCGGGCTATTATAAACTTGAGATGTGATTTTAAAATTTGGTTTTAACTAATTAGGTAGGTATTGCACCAAGGATAATTTCAATTTATCATAGCCAAAACTATAATTTAAAATAATTACGGTGTCAACCAATCAACATGAAACCTAACCTCCTTGCAAAAATAATAACCACAAGTTTGGTGTACCAACACAATGCAATCTAGTGACAATGTTTATTGTTAATGCTTTCTCTAGATTGCATTTCCATATGAAAAAATAAA
>CALNHX010003963.1:46650-137640 GCA_940337035.1 Agriotes lineatus | reverse complement strand
TTTCGTGTGGCGGCGACGCCTAATTGTTTTCTTTATTATAATACTCTTACCTAGTTCGCTTATTAACAGTTACTTTTTTCTTTTAATTCGTAAAACTAATCAATTAAAAGCAATTTTTGTCCTTTCTGAAGTTTAAAATGCGTAGAATTTGAACAACCTGGTAAGTCGGAATTTTGAAATAATTCAATAACTGCAATATTAAATTTGCAATCTTTTGAATTGTGTGGTATATTCACTTTTAAAATAATTTAAAATTGTATTACATTATATCCACATTTGAGGAAAAACAGACGTAAGGGTAAAGCGTTTCGTTTCCATCTTAAAAATGAAATCTTTCTATGTTAAGGGCCCTATTCGATTTTATGCTAAACAAATAAAATCATGGTAGGACTGTATCGGTACTTCAGCGCGAGGCAATCTAGGGAGTTCTAGGGATTTTTTCTCACCATTTTCACGTAGTTTTACCCGTGCCCACCTAGCATTACTGGCGCGCGCGCGCATTCAGACAGTTCATTTATGTATCCCGCAGGCAGAAGTGCGTCTAAAAATAATAACTTCGTATTTATCAGTTTTCAAGATAATTGCGGTGAGTTAAATGTATTGTTATTATAGTTGCTATTAGGTAGTACATCCAGTGAATATTACTAATTTACTATTAAATACAATTCTGAAGAATATTGCATTTAAATCAACATCAAGACAGTGGATTTCTGTGCAACACTTTGTGAAATGTCGCTTGCGTCGCATTTCAACAGAGCCTGCCTCACACGCAAATTTGATAATATTTAAGTTACGGTAATTACATTGTCCATTCCTGAGAAAAATAGTGTAGATACATTGTTTAAAGTTTATATCAGCTGTGGTCTTTGTTGAGTTTTGATCAGCAGAGATTTACCTTCATGAGTCGCAATCTTTTCCCACACTTCACTTCGAATATTGAATTCAGAGTGTTCAAGCAATTGGATGCAGCTGAAGAGGCCTTTCATTGACTAATTTAGATCGACCGCTAGTTTGGTTGAAGGAAGGATGTAGTGAGTTTGTCTCGTACTAGCCAGAAAACATCTGACGTAGAGTAGGGCAACGCCATTTAAAGAATCAGCTGACTTGTAAGTATTATCAAACAGTATGCTTTGCTGAAATTTTAAGTCATTCATAGTGAAAAGGTGGTTGGAGTGGTTTTCGGTCTTTTATAGATATTTCTTGTTTCTTGTTGCTTCATTTTCCTGCTTTTAATAAGTTCATATGCAATTTTATTAACTGAGATATTGGTAATAAGAAAAGGGATTCTAAAGTTATTGTTCAGTTTATTGATTGTTTAATGAGCTTTCTTTCATACTAGAATGATACATATCGATACCTAAAATAAATTTGCATCAACTGTGCTTGATGTTTCAGCAATTTGTGTAGCATTTCACAGATCTTTGATATTTTCAGAAAAAGAATCCTTGTTATAGCTGTTTTCCCTCTTCTCAATCTGAATCCTCTAAAGGGAATATGGTGACCACTGTTTCTGTGACGTCTGAAATCCTGTCTTTCCAGCTTTATCAGTTCTGCACGTCTAAGGCTGGTTGATGCAACGGTTTGCCCTTGGCCTCCTAGAGATGATTAGGCGATCCATGGAATGTGGCTCTCTGTGCATCACATGTCCGAAGTGTCGTACAATTACCAGCTGAATGCGACGTGGTGGTCATTGTTTGACCTTGGGCTCCTTCAAAATAGATATATTTGTTCTCATAGTAGCGTTGCAGGGTAGTTTTAGCATTGTCCAACAGCAGAGCATTACTAGGGAAACCTAGGCAGCTGACCAGCCTTACTTTGATTGTTTTGGATACTGTCTTTCTAGATGCGATTGAGTTTTGGAATTTCCCCTGTTACCATCTGTCACCTTCTGCGTATTTATATTTCCAAGCTACCTCTGTTGATGATCATGGAACCTAGGTAGAGAGATTATTAAACCATATCAAATCTGCCTATGTGGTGTATATCTTAATGGTTGTGTTGGCGGTCTACAGTTTTTATTTGAATTTTAAATGTATTCCATTCCAATCAGAATGGTTCACTTTTTAGTCCTGCATCTATTGATCTCACCTTCAAGGTTCTCTAAAAAGGGGGTGTTGTCAACATATTTCAAATTTACTCTTTTGCCATGTATGACACCCCATCCTTCTTCAAATACTTTACTCATGATATAGTTGCTATACATGTTATATAGCTAGGATGGAAGTGTGCGGTCTTTTCATACACCGTTTTGTAGATAAAATGGACTAGATAGTGTTCGAACAATTTTTACTGTTCTAGAGCGTGAACTGTTTAGTATTACTTTTACTTATATAACGTGATGAAAAAACTCACGCATCATAGCAAATTCCATTCTAATTTGAAAGTGTTCATATATTGGTTTCCCTACATATTTTACTGTAAAATTCTATTTACGTTTTTAAGGGACATTACATGATGGGCCAATTTGTGTAATTTCAGCATTTTTTATTACCTCCAACTTAAAATTAATAGGTATTAAAAATTGTAAGATTTTTAAATTTTAAATAAAAATATGAAAGGGAGCTATTTATTGTCAAACTAACAGTAATTTTATAAAAAAGTATTATAGTCATAGTCATAATCATTTATTAGTTCCAAAAGATATGATACAGATATAGAACACGTTCAAGAAATATAAATATAAATCTAATATTAATATACCTAAAAATCATTTATAAACTCATTTACAGTAACAACCCTCCAATAATAAGTTATTTACATATTTCTTATAATTACTATCACTCATGTTTGTACAGCTAGCAGGCAATTTGTTAAATAAAATGATTGCCATATATACCTACTGGCGACTTCTTAAACAGGGTCAGTCTGTGCAGAGGAATGGCAAGCTGGTGTTGTTGCCTACTGTTATACATTTTATTGTACTCACCATTCCTTGGTAATTTATTCAAATTAGCCTTGGCCCATATTAAAATTTGTTTTATATAAATACATAGTAAGGTAACATTCTTAAACGTTTAAATGCTGGCCTGCATGATAGTGCGATAGCGCAGGTTGGAAATTATTCTAACTGCTTCTTTTTGCAATTATTATAAAAAACACTGCGCCCAATACTGACCCTTGCGAGACTCCAACTGTAGAGTGGGGAGAGCCAGATTTACAAGAATCAATTTGTACAAAATAATGCCTTCCATTCAGATAACTCTCTATCTATCTTAATGCAGCTCCCCGCACACCATAGCATTCAAGCTTTTGAAGTAAACCTTAAAATTTACCAAGTCAAAGGCTTTACTAAGGTCTAAAAAGATACCTATGGTGTCGAGGCCAGCATTCAAGTCCTTGTACAATCGCCCCAAAAAAGAGACAATGGTGCCTATTGTACAGCAGGGCTTCCTGAATCCAAACTGCTCCGTAGTGAATATACTACATTTAATAAAAAAGTTGATTAATCTGATAGATACAATACCAGTTTTTCAAATTCTTTGAAAAGGTGGACAACAATGATATTGGCCTGAAATTCTCCGTTTTATTACGGGGACCAGCTTATGAACAGGGGTTATTTTTGCTAGTTTTTAATAGCATAAGACTAACACCATCGTCACCTGCAGATCTGGAATTAAGAAGCTCATGGCAGTGTTAAAAACCTCATTACACGTGACACGTTCTAAGAACATTGATCGATGGTTTCGGGAAATGCTATCAGTAGCGTTAGTTGCGTAATTTTGAGTTTTATTTTTTGTTCAATGAATTTTGGTAGAATATTGGAAATATTTATTGAATATTTTACACGTTTTTTTTTTTTTTTTTTTATTTGAAAGTAGATTAGCAATCAGAATACACAGTAATTCTATAGGCTAATATTTTGATTTATAATATGACGTGATGAGGGCCCGTCCAGTGATTGGTCCTCGTCCTAGGAGAATAGTGCTAATGTGTTAGGCCCATAAGGGGGTCCTCTTCAGTGAAGGTCTGTAGGCCAGCGGCGCTTGAGGCGTCTGAGGACTTGATTGTGTGGGAGTTCTTGTAGAAGAGGGTTGTCATGGGTGCTAAGTTTGGCTAGATGTTTCATAGTTCTGTCCTGTATTACAGTGTTGAGCATCGGGATGCCGAGGTCGTCATGAATCATCTGATTGGTGATGTACCAAGGAGCATCAACGAGAGTTCGTAAGATTTTGGATTGACAGCGTTGCATGATTGCGAGGTTAGATTTGCTAGCACAGCCCCAAAGTTCGATTCCATAGGACCAGATTGGTATAATGATGGTTTTGTATAAGAGGAGTTTGTTAGATATGGTTAAGGGGGAGTGTCGGCCTAGTATCCAATAAAGGGTTTTGAATCTGATCTCAATATGTTTTTTTTTCTTAATAATGTGGTCCTTCCAGGTAAGCTTGCTGTCAAGATGTAGGCCCAAGTATTTCATTGAAGGAGATTGTGGTATCTCGATGTTATTAAGATGGAGTGGAGGACTTATCCCTTTGCGAAGAGTGAAGGTTACATGGGTAGATTTGGACTCATTTACCTTAATGTTCCATCGTTGGAGCCACTCTTCAAGCAAGTTGAGATGAGTTTGGACATATTCCACAGCGATGTTTAAATCCGTGTGTCTCGCAAGTATAATAGTATCATCAGCGTATGCTCCTATAGTAGTGGTTGGGGAGGTTGGAAGGTCTGAGGTGTATAACGTGTAGAGAAAGGGGCCCAAAACGCTACCCTGTGGGACCCCAGATTGGATTGGGTACACTGTAGAGACTTCGTCGTTAACGCGTGTTCGAAATTTTCTGTCTGTTAGATAGGAGTCCAGAAGTTTGTGAAATTGAGGAGGTAAGATTTGATGTATTTTGAATTTAAGTCCTCTGTGCCAGACTTTGTCAAACGCCTGCCGAATGTCCAGAAGGATAGCTATACAGTAGGCTGACTGTTCAAACGCTGTGTTAATTTCTTGTGTGATGCGATGGCACTGTTGTATGGTAGAATGGTGTCGACGAAAGCCGAATTGATAATCAGGGATCCAGTTTGTTGCCGTAAATTCTGGGTCTAGAGTTTGTAATACATACTTTTCAAGGAGTTTGGAGCATACTGGTAGCAGGCTTATAGGGCGCTTTGATGACGCATAACTGGGGTCTTTGCCTGGTTTAGGGATGAGTATTATCTCTGCGATCTTAAATTCCTTGGGCCAATATTGAAGTCGGAGTATAGCATTAAATATGTATGTCAGTAGAACTATGCCTTTTCGTGGAAGCTCACGGAGCATTTTAGGTGTAATTTTGTCCGGCCCCGGTGCTTTCTTGAGATTTAGTCTCTGTATTTCAAATTTTACATTCTTCGGTGTTATTAGTGGTATGGAAGGTGTATTTGGTTCAGGTGCTGGTTGGTCTGGGAGATTAACGTTGGGTGGTTCATCATGGGGTTGAAATACTCCAGAGAGGTAAATAGCGAACAAATCCGTCTTTTCTTTATCGCTCTTGGCCCATCCTAGAGCTGGAGGCAGTTTTCGTATTGGTGGGGATGGGGTTTGGGGTTTTAAAGAGGATTTGACTGGTCTCCATATTGAGTTGTCATATCGGTTTATAGTTGAGAGGTAGGTGTTCAACGAGTCTTCCCTCAAGGATTTGAGCTTTGCCTTAAGCTGATTACCAAGGTTATTGAGTTTTGTTTTGTCTGCTGGATGGTGACTTTTTTGCCAGATGGCTCTGGCTTTCCTCTTTTGGGCAACTAGATGTTTAACTTCAAGAGGAACATGTGCGTATGATTCGACTTTTCTCTGCACCTTAGGCGGGGTAGCTTGCTGTGCTGTAGTTGTTAGCAGAGAATTGAATTTGGTAACTGCATTATCTACTTCTAGAGGGGTTTTTAAACTGACTTTCAATTCAATTCTTTCATGAAGAAGTTGTCGGTATAATTCCCATTTTACACGTAACAACGGAATCGCTGATGGTAGGATCATCTTCTTTAAGTGCAGTTTTTTCTGATTGAATTATAGCCCAGGTTTCATTTTTTTTGTTTGCCAAGCTGCTTTGTATTTATTTGCAGCAATAGATAATTTCAAATCATTGTGCAATCGCTTAGCAAGCTATTTGAGATACTGATTAATAGAATTAACATTGCCACTTCGAGTTTGAGCATACGAAACTCTTAAGAGTACGAGCTGATACTCGAATACCATTTGCTATCCATCCACTCTTTTGAGTGTTTATTTTAGTACTTTTTATTTAACGCATAGAAAATATTACATCAAAATAATACAAAAAAAAGTAGAGTAGAACAATGAAAACTTCTGATTTGCATCATTAGCTATGAAAATGTCTTTCTACGTTTCTTTACTTAAAAGAGAATTGAAATAGCAAACATTCGCGTCATTAAATATTCTGTGATTGATAATAGTTTTGGTATGATCAATCTTTAAACCTAAATTTATACCTAAAAATACCTATTGAGTGGTGTGGTCTGATAAGCAAGAGTTTATTACCTGGCTGTTGAAATGTGACATCTGGCTAACAAAAATATTGTCAAGACAAGTACCGCTTACTAATCTAGTAGGAGAATTCATCGTTGGAGTAAAACCATAACTCTGAAATAAATCTTGTAGGTTATCACGCATTTCTGAAAATGAATTACTCCTTAAATAAAAAAACCACTTCAATGTTAAGTGCTTGAGTAAATTTACTTATTATTGTATCCGATGTACAAATTATTTTTTTCATTTGTCATTTTCAACTAGATTTATCAGTCGCCCATCAAATTTTAATAATCTCCAAAACCGAATTGATATTTTAATTTAAAATTTAAAAATTCAGCTAGGTAACACATTTTTAAAAGTATTCGCAAACTGAGTCAACAACAAACGCTCAACTTATGCCAATTGGATCATTATATAGTCTCCTTTAAAATAACCATGGAATTTTGCTGTAAAATAAATACAGAAGCCAATATTTCAATGGCCCGTAATGCAGTACTCTCTATAACACTTTTTCGGTGAGTGGTTGAAGATATTTATACCAGCATCCCCTACATATTTGATTTCTGAATACCTACAGTACAGTCCCAATAATCTGAATAAATTTTTCAAGCTTGGCCTGCGGAGGGAGATGGCAGCAATATTTTTTATGCACAAATTAATCAATAATAGAGCAGACTGTCCCATGTTGCTGCCCTTGGTGAAATTATATATTCCGGTATTGCGATGCAGACCTCCTAACCCGTTTTTCATTCCGCTTTGTAGAACTAACTTACGTATAAATTCATCTATGATTACGGTTCTAGATATCACAAATTTAGTACTCTGATTCCCAGGTCAACATTTTTAACGAATCGGTAAAATCTTTTAAAAGCCAAATACTTCAGCATTACTCTACAACATTTTTAGATGAGTAATCAATTGCTCGCCCTCTATGCCTTACGTTCTATGTACGCACTACGATTTATATTTAAGCTGCGCATCTTACACTTATGCTTTACGCCTTGCTATACACCTCGCAACTACTTTGCTTATTATATACATTGTGTGATACTGTTATGTTTATATTAGCATTAGCATTATTATTATATATTGCATATGATGTTCTTGTAATGTGAACTCGAATCGCAAGCAATATTACAATAAATAAATAAATAAATAATTGGGACCACGAGGTGTTGGAATTAGCGAATTATTCAGATTACCGATAATCTACTTAAATAGAAGAAAAACATTCTTGCATATTTTTTATTGCAGTGCAATGCATAATACAAATTATATAAAACACATATATTCGAGACATAAACAGAAATTGGCCAAAAGTACCAAATTAATCTGAAAAATACATAATTTAAAATATTAATTAACCACTTTTCAGATTACCGTAAATTCGAATTAGCGTTCAGATTATCGAGAGTTATATTGCTCTAACAGTGTCTGTACACTTTTTGTGTCATTCGAGCATATGTTCTATTTTGTGATTGTATTATCAAGCAATTTCGAAAAACATTTTCATTTTTTCAATTTAATTTGCCTTCAGAAACGGATATGAAGTTTAATTCGCCTTCAGAAATGAAAATGGAGAGCTTCTATTTTTGCTGTTATATATTGGACAATGTTCTTTACCTAAATTTTCTCAAAACGAACCAAACTGCTCAACCTGGCAGTACGCTTCGACAGACAGTTTTTCCATTTTCTGTTAATGCATTTGTAAAGGAACTTGTTTTCATTTTCTTTTAGGTAAAATTAAAGTACTACTAAATGGTTAATGCCCGTTTGCACCACTCTCCCTTAACTTTTAAGTGACACTTAAAATTTAAGTTGACAGATATTTCGTTGCACCAGCTTTTAAGGTAGACTTATATCTCTTAAGTTGCACTTATCTTTAAGTGCCAAAACTCTGTGACTTAAGGTTCGACTTAACCTAAAAGAGACATTTTAAAACCACACCAGTTGACGGCTTTTCTATTATTTATTACGAAAAACGTTTGAAAATGGAAATTTTAGAGGAAAATGATTTATTTGAAGACGATGTTGACATTTTTGAAATCATTGACTTTGGATTTCCACGACAAATAAATGATAGGGCTCAATACTTCCACAGTATGGATGAATTATCATTTTTCAGAAGGTTTCGACTGACAAAAGGTACAGTCTTATTAGTGTTGGAACAAATCGAACAGCGATTGGAATTCCCTTATGATATGTAAGTATAACGAACTATTTTATGTTAATTCCTTTTATTCATATTCTGCAATTTTCTGGTATAGGAATAATTGTGTGTCCCCCATAAACCAGCTGCTTATAGGATTGAGATACTATGCAACTGGTTCTCACTTATTAGCTGTAGCTGATTTCGGTGGCATGCATGTGTCAACAGCATGCAGGATAATTAAAAGAGTATCTGAAGCTGTAGCAGAACTGTCTCGGCGATATATAAAGTTTCCATCAACTGTAGTGGAAATAAGGCAGAAACAACAGAAATTTTTTGAAACTGCTGCTTTTCCTAGAGTGGTGGGCACTGTAGATGGAACGCATATCAAGATTCAGTCACCCGGTAAGAAAATTTACAAATTAGTATTTTTTCACCTCAATATTTTTATTTTAGGTGGTGAAGATGCGGAAGTATACAGAAATCGCAAGGGATACTTTTCAATAAATGTGCAAGCTGTGTCAGATGCAGATTTAAAATTTTTGAATATTGTGGCGAGGTGGCCTGGATCTGTGCATGACGTCACACTTTTTAATGGATGTGCACTACGTGCTGAATTTGAAGCTGGCATGTATCCAAACTGTCTTTTGTTAGGTATATTAGTATGATAGAATAAATATGGATTATTCTTTTCGAATATTTTAAAATTTATATATTACATATGTTTCAGGTGACAGTGGGTATAACATTCGACCATATCTCCTAACACCACTTTTAAACCCGGTCACACAAGGCGAACAGCGCTACAACGAATCACACATAAGAACTCGGAATATAATCAAGCGTACATTTGGTGTGTGGAAGAGACGCTTTCCCGTAATGGCATATGGATGTCGCTTGAAAGTTAATAATGTTTTAACTGTCATCGTGGCAACAGCAGTGCTGCACAATATTGCAAGGGATATGGGAGAGGAAGAGCCACCACTTCCAGAAGCTTTTCAACCAGAACTGTTGGACAACATGATAGAGCAAGGGCAGATGCCACATGTTCCGCAAGGAAATGGTGGAGGATTTGATGTCAGAAATACATTTATAAATACATATTTCAGTAATATGTAATTATACGTAGGTACTGTCTATTAAGAAAAAATATAGCCAATTTATTAAAATTGTTTTATTTCTTTCTCTGTATAACCTACTATAATAAAAATCTTATAAATAACTTATAATATAACCTCATAATAAAATAGATACTTAAGAATAACCTATAATAATAAAGATACTTATAAATAACCTAACATAAAAATACCTAATGAATAACCTAACTTAATTAAAAAGAACTATAATTACATGCCCTGTAATTGTTTAATTTTAATTTGGATTTCCAATTCCAAACTCCTCTGTCGCAACTCACTCTCTTTCCTTTGATCTTTTAGCAGATCAAGCTGCACCCGAGCACACTCAATCTTAATGTCTGCTAATTCGTCATATTTTTTGACAAATTTGTAGAATTGAGTGTGCTCGCCACTGGTCGTCTTCTGGCAGTCCAGCTTTGGGATGCTGACGCCGTTTCTTTTAATTTTTTGGTAATTGGCGTCTGTAAATCGGAAGCCTTATAGTTGCCCCAGTCTACGTTTGTTGGTTTGCTGCTGGACGGCTGCGGACTATCAACCTGTAACGGCAAAGCAGGCATTAGTAAATATCAAAAGCAACTTAAATATATAAAAGGCATTATAATAATGTTGAATCTTACTTCTAATATCTCTATATTATTAAAATTGGCTCCGAAGTCCAGGCCCGCTGGTTCAGCATCTTCTTCCATTTCCAAAGAATCTGAATCAAATTGGTTTTTTAAGCCAAATACAGTTTTTGTATTCATTAACGATAGCGTTAATTCTTCATTAATGTCCTTCCTTCGCTTGCCATCATATCCTTCGCCAGTTTTCAAAATCTTGATTCTGTCATCGGCTACTGTTTTTCTGATGGTCCTTTTTTGATTTTCGTACGCTTTTCTCAGAGAGTCAGATGCCCGGTATATCCCTGAGGGAGAACCAGAATTAAACATCTCTGTGATTGCGTTCCACGCATTTTCTTTTTCCTTCCACGTGACGGCGTCGGTCTTCTTGCATTCAATAATATTGCTAAATTGCGCTATAATGTTTAGTAAAACATTAATCTCTTCGCTGGTGTAGTTTGCACTACGTTGGCGCTTCTTTGCATTCATCCTAAAAATACAGAAAACTATTAGCTTGCGAATAAAAAAGGTTATCATAAAAGAGCAGAAAACCTATTTAATTTCAGTACAGAGTATCACTGTTAAAAATACTTACTTGCTATCTACAAATCACCGGGAAAGAAAAATGAGAACAAAAATTTAATATTACTAACTATATACCCTTTACCTTCGCACGCCAAATCAACAATGATATTTGCGATTTGACTTGACGATTTTGACATTAACGACACAACCACCATTTTAGCATGAAAAATCCCCAACATTTAGCAGTGTTGTCAGATTTAAATGTGACTTAGTTAAGTATCCCTTAAGAGGATGCGGTGCAATACTCCTTAATATTAAGTTGCCCTTAATTTTAAGTGACACTTTACTAAGCCAAGGTTTAAGGTGAAGTGGTGCAAACGGGCATAATTGGTACAATATATTTATGAAATACAAAAATATTTTTTTATAAAATGTAAATCAAATATAAAAATCAAAATTTTGCCTATAAAGTACTATATAAAACTAGCAACATACTGTAAATAAGAATTTTATTTATGCTAAACATTGAAACAATCTGAACAATAATGGGGATGTACTAGACAATCTCTACAAAACATAAGTACCGTTTTAACAGTATTTTTTCCTACTTCTCTTTTTTTACTGATAACTCCCATATAACATTTATTTTTATGAAGAAGATCCTTTAGTTCTAGTTAATCGAAGCTATGCTCAGTCTTTCTATTCATTCTATTTATAACTCCTGTTTTATATAGGCTAAATTTCATTTCAAAATATACTATGATACAATTTTAAGATAAAAACAAAAAATGGGCAATCAGGAAAGTAACAGTAGGATGGCAAGGAGGCAGAGAAATTACCGATTTTGTGGCCAGCAAGGACATAAAAAATTCTGAATTTTTAGAACGAATCGATCGATTTATTAACAAAGCTGATCACATTGTCTAACGATCGCTGATAGGAAAATTACTTTACCTCAACCACTTTAACATACATAGGGATGAGAACAATAAAATAATATTTTTTAAAAATCCATATTTTGAGAACACTGCGACAGTGAGATCAAAAGAAGAATGGGAATGGCTAGAAATGCTTGGTCTAAGCGTTAAAGAATATAGAAGGACCGACATATAAGAAAGAAAACAAAAAGATGAGTAAAATCTCTGACTTCAGGACTATATAATGCAGCTTATCAGAAATTAAACAAAGCCTATGAGATGACCTGCTATCGTAGAATGCACCGAATTCCAAAGGTAACAAGGAAATAGGAAAGCCCTAATGTGTATTCTAAGACAACTGTAAATTGACACCAATGAACATCTACTCCCATCCATTCAAAGATAGACATTGAAATACTTCGGCTATGTCATCAGAAAGAATGAAGTTGAAAACTTTGCAATACAGAGGAATGCCACTGGACGATAGAAAAGGGAACATTCCCTGAATAGAATACAGTGCTAAATACAGAATGCGAACATAGGCAGTCAAATGTGCTAGAATATAGTTTATGGACTTTGTATGCGTTAGAGAGAAATAGACCTATATGCGATTAACATCTAGCATCTGCAGAATGAAGGTGTTTTGTTTTCAGAAAACACTGAATCCTAGGATAGTAGATTTTAAATTGTAATGTCTATTTCTGTCTAACGTATACAAAGCCCATAAACTGTATTCTAACTCATTTGACTACCTATGTTCGCATTCTGTATCACATATAAACCTTTACAACCTATCATTTGAAGATATGATGTACACAGCAAAGGATATAGAGACACCTGGCACGGTGTAGCATACTGAATTGCTTATAGAGGGTCACAATGTCCGGAAACGGAAAAGTTATTGTCAGCCAGAGACAATCTCTAAATTCTAAAAATATACAACTGCTGCTAAGTTTTTAAAGTCAAGTAATAACACCTAAGGCCATATGCGATTACCTGTAAAACAAATCTTTATCTGGTGTATTTAAGTAAAGCCCGTCATTAGTAGTAGCAGTAATTTTTACGAAACGTTGTTTATCTTTATGTTAACATGTAAATTATTAAAACTGCCAATGTATGTTTGGGCTTTAAATAAATTGTGTGAATTTTGTCGGCTTCTGTCGAACAACACAGCGTCACATAAAGGTGGTTATAACAAGTTTTCAAATAGTTTGAAAGCGGTAATCGTATTTTGTTTGTTGTCAGTCGAACAAACACTGTTTAAGCAAACCTGTTAAGAAATTATTTTTAAGGTATATCCACCACAGGAAATTATAAAATAAATTAAATTATTCAATACCTATATGGCCCTTTATCGAGTCCCTAGGTTTAGGGCACACTTTGTTTTCAAGTAACTTTTTATTGAAAATAAATAGTTTCACAAAATTACTTAAAAAATGTAATATATGTAGTTTAGAAAATTATAATACATATTAGCTATTTGTTTCAGATACGCCATCTTAGCTTCGACCAAGAGAGACGTATTTCTGCCTGCTTGTAATTGGAATTTCTTTTAAACTATATTCAAAGTTATTGTAACACACATGGAGAGACCTCTTGATATATTTAACAAAAATGACAATCCTACTCCACAGTGTAGCCATTGGGAAGATTTTCAATATCGATCACCTTCGCTTATGAAATCAGAGAGACGCACCAAGCCTAGCAACACAAGCTATAGAAAAGATAACTACTATAAAACAAAAAACTGCATTTTAATGAGTCGCCAATCAGATTCCATTGCAGTTCTTCCGTCTACTTCTGCAAAATCAAATGAAAAAGACAGTGTCTTTAAGAACTCTTCCCGTTTAGTGACAAGATACCCGCAATTTCCGAGTAAAGATGAATTCTTTCATTCACCAGGTGATATCAAACGTAAGGGCATCTACAAGAAAGTATTATATGATTCAGATTCTTCCCATCCTAAGAGTGATATGTCTTCCTATTCGACCTCATACCTATTCACAATTTATCCTGATGATAGCATTTGTGATCATCCAGATTTCAAGAAGCTCTTTATTAAAAAAACCAGTGCAGTTCCAACAGGTGCTACTCCAAAAGTACGTTTTAAACTCGCAAGGTTGAGTTCTGGAGATGTAAGTGTTCCAGTAAGTGGTAGTGACACTAACGTCAAAAAAGAAAAACCACAAAATGAAATGACAAACAAGCGATTCAAGTTGCTGAAAGGCGCCATAATTTGTCTTTTCCGCAAACTGGCTTGTTTATCTAAACACGATGAAACCAATTAAATTTTATAATTGTGTCCTACAATTCTAGATTTTGATCTTACACTTATTTTATAAATTGACAATGTATTGAATATTGTTTAAAAGATTTTGTAAAATAAAACCTACATTATTTTGTAACAATCTTTTGAAATACATATTCCTAACAAAATATTAAATCATATTGTTGGCAATGAAATAAATAATTAAAGAATTTTCTAAATAAAACTTATGGGGTAAGTAATAAATTCACAATTTTAGATCAGTAGATGGCATTCCCAATGTTTTACATAAATGTATAAGGGGGAAAAAAAATTTATATACTGTAACCCCCCGCCGCAGAAAAGCTCCCTTCGGTGCTTTCCAAGAATACTTCGACACTGAACATCACTCCGTTTCGCTAGTACAATGAAATGTTATGAACCAGTTATTTATCATAAAAATTGTCAATACACACTTCACTCCACTTCACAGTTCAATGTTATGAACCAGTCTATTGTTATAAAAACTATTGATACGCGCCCTTCGGTGTTTTTCAAGAATACTTCGGCACCTTATCTTCGGGTTTATTATCAAAATGAATGTGTTATTAATGAGTGTATTTAAGAAATCATTTGAATGCTGTAAAAAATGCTGTTCATTATAATATGTAAAAAATAAAAAACAAAAACTTATTTTAATGCTTAACCAAAACAAATTTATTAATTATATTATTACATTCCAATCAAATTTTAACAAAAACAGAAATCAATTCATGAAATTAACTTGAATACTAAAAACTGCCAATTCAATTTTGTATGTGTTGTGTGCGATTCTTAGAAAACATACGTAGACCGCACAGCAAGTTTAGGCACCCCCCAATACGAGGGAAGGATCTAGTGGGCTGGGATCTTCACCGAAAGATCCGCAGAGCCAAGGAGGAGATTTGGTATAGTGGGTTCATTAGTCGGTTGACACAAAATTTTAAAGATATTTGACTGAGTGGTTTTTGATATGAGGGAATTTCAATACTTCGTACACTTCGTGTCGAAGTAATTCATCCTTATTGTCTATCATTCTTCGAAATAAAAATGTTAAAATGTCCGTTATGAAGCACTGAACAACTTGATATGTTAAATTGTTTCAGCGGAATTAGCAGCAACTTTTGATTATTAAATAAATCGTCCTGTGAATTTATACAATGTTAGAATCAGAAGTAAATTTCGAATGGAATCCACCACCCTTCAGAAGTTTTTACATTTTAATTTTACTTTACAGTTATTCGCAAGTACTGTACCCTACATTTCTCTGTGTAAAGCCTCTAATGACATACTCTACACAATACATACATGAAATGGTTATTTTCTAAACCCAGTGGTATAAAGACTTTAAACAATCAATTGGACATCGGAAAATAAATATATTTTAATAGCTGAACTAAAGTTACCAATTTCTGCATTTGAGAAAATATTAAAACAATGCATTTGCTCTTCTAAAAACATAATACAGCATTTTTCATTCTTCGAGAAAAAATCATCAAGCGCCTTAAGTTTTGAAAAAACTTTGTTAAATAACATTTTTGAGAAAAAATAGAAATAATGGTACTTTGTTTAAGGCGGATTTCACATTTTTTACTTTTGGAGTACCTTGTGTACTTTATTGCAAGTTTGATCACTATTTATGACTTACCACGATGAGCAAAGCTTTTTATCCAGAACGACATAAAAAATGGAAAAGTTTACAAGAGTGCGGTACCCCATCCAGGAACACACTGTATACAGGATGCTGTGATATTTAACAAAATTTTTCCAAAGTAGATTTTGGACATAAAATAAGTTCAAATCATTAGTTTTGGACGTTAAATGTTCTCAGAGTGCAATTTAGGTTTTCAATTTCTTTATTATGCTACTACCTTTAACACTTTCTAAAGATGTCCTACAGTGTGTGTCTCTTTAAATTTTAAATAATTTTACTACTTCCTTAATCGAAAAGTCGTATTAATTCTTTAACCATATAGTAGCAGTAGTAGTTAGCCCATTATTCCCGCTTGGGACATAGGGTGGTAGTGAATTATTTCCTGCCTTGCCAGTCAGCCCATTTCTGCGAATGACATCTTGGCCTCCTGCTGCGTCTTCTTGGACCACGTTTCTTTAGGACGTCCTGGTCTTTTTTCCTTCTGGTTACCATTGTAGTACTTTCCTAGGGATTTCGTGTCTCTCCTTCCTCAGTGTATGTCCCAGCCATTTAAACTTTCTTGCTCCTCTCCCGTGCGTTGCAACAGGTCTTCATTGTTTATCTTATTGGGCCACCAGATTTGCAATATGCTCCTTAAGCATCAACTTGCAGTTTTTGTTCTATTTTTTGGTCAATGTCCAGGTTTCAGAGCCATACAGTAAGACAGGCTTTACCATCGAGTTGAATACTTTGATTTTAGTTTGTATGGTTACTTTAATCATATACTGTGCTTAAATTATTGGGATTTGGTTAAACATCATGCTCCTTAATCAGTGAAATACATTTTACACATCACAATTCTAAAATCTTAAAACTAAAAATCTGGTGTGCTACACGCACACAACTTCCTTTAACAGAGATCTTATATTTAGGCAAAAATGTTATTTTGAATTTTTAAGCATTTGTCAAAAATTGCAAATTCTACAGAAACCGTACAAAATAGAGCATTAGTTCAAGAGACACATTTTCTCTAAAATTTTAAGCTGAATTCAAAAATGTAATAATATACTGGGTGTTCTATTTAAAATAAGAGTTAATAAAAAAAAGAAGGGACTCTAAACCGTGACGACCTGTTGAAAACTCAATTTCGAATTTTTGGGATGAATCCAATACTTCCTTTATCGTAAAAGGAAGTAAAAAGTGAAAAAGAGTATTGAGGCAGGAACTTCATAATTTTTAATGGTTATTTAGAAATGAACACATTTTGTTAATCATTAACAGGTGGCATTTTATTTTCTCTTACAGACATAAGCATACAAAAACAGGTAAGTAATATTTACACAAATTTGTTTATATAATAATAATAATAAATTTTCTTTATTATTGAACTACTAGTTTTTACAAAAGAAGGGAAAATATAAAAAAATATATTTTCTGAAACCCAGTTGTGGTAAAGATTTGAAGCTCTTAGGCAAGGAGTTGTAGACTTTATATATGGAGTAAGAAAAACTATGCCGAAATGAACAGGTGCGATGTACAGAAAATGTGAGATCACCCTTATTCCTAATATTGACATTATGCACGTCTGTACAGAATCTTATTTTATCGTAGAGGTAACTAGGGGTTTTAGAGCAAATAACTTTATGATATAAACAGGCATAGTGAAACAATGTAAGGTTTTTCATGTTCAAGCGTTTTAAGTCAAGAAGTTTATCAGAGATGTGTGTTTCCTGTGGCAATCCATAAATTAGTATAGTAATAAGAATACGAATTTTACTAGTCCATATTGTAGAATTTACATACAAATAAGTATATAAAAACAGTTTGGACAGGTCAAAAAATTAATATAATGGCACTAAGTAACCATATAGCAATATACAAAATAAAAATATGCACTACAGGGTCCGGTTGATTTGCGTTTAACACAGTGATCCATAAACTCATCAATAGAATAACAAACAATTTGAAGTAAGAAATCGCTTAGTTTTCACTTAAATAGAGTTAAGAGTTTTGTTTGTCGTCATTCAGCCGACAGAAGATTTAAGTATTTTGGACTAATGTAATACATACATTTTTGTAGTAAAAATGATTGAAATCAAGGGATGTAATATCATCTTTGTTACGAGTGCTATGGTAGTGGTTATCACGATTTAAGGCAAAACTATCTATTTATATATATATGTTACCGGCAATGTACAAAATCCGACATTGTGCGGAATGACCAGGCATTCCGCAAAGTGACCAATTCACCAGACATTCTGCAAAATGCCTATAACTTTAGGCAATCTGCAAAATGCCTAATGCAATAGTCAATGTGAAGCTCGAAGATGTATACGTCTCACATTGCCTAGGTAATGTGAAAATGAACAACAAAACATTTAATCTGTGTGTTAAATTAAAGAAAACCATTTACTACATCACCAGAGAAGATTTTATTTCTGCAATAATGAAACATACATTCGTATCGTACAACTTTAAAACATTTCTGAAGTTAATTAACAAACACTTGTTATTTGTTTTTACAGGGATTGGAAAATGGCAACGACTATTACACAACACTTTATTTTTAAGGCATGTGCATAATGTATTGCGACACTTTTTGGTATAATTGCATTTCAGCATTCCCTGACCACCGGTTGTAGAAGAAATAGATACTGCGGATCGAAGACTCGTTTTTGGCACTCAGTAACTTCAGCTACTGCCATAAAATTTTGCGTTACTGTGTCAAATTCATTTCTAGGGTAGCACTGTTTCAGTATCCCTGCTTTAGTTCTTAATTTATAGAAACCATTATTCTCTTCGTTGAGTACAACCCATAAAATATTTCTGGGGTCTGTTCGAGCCCCGATCTAGTGATGGGATTGGAATGATTAAATTATCGCCCACACTACAGCTTTTCATTCCCTTTGCAGTTTCCCAGCATTTTATTTGCTTGAAGATCTTGACATAGTTTTGTCTTAGTTCAAGCGTTATCAATATCACTCTTTCTCACACAGTGCAAACAGATTAGCGCATTACTATTTGTTTTACTTCGGCCACATTTATTTTCATGAACTACATGTTTGTAATCTTCACAGACCGTTTGTATTGTACAATTAGTTCCACTAACTGTGCACTCTAAGTCTTCTATCAGTATGTTTACATTATCTGTGCATTCTATGAGAATTGAATCTGAAGGTACAATAACTGGATTTAACAGTGCTCCTGTAGTAACAGTGTTATTATAATTTTTATATTCATCCACAGTTTCTTCAGCATTATCTAGTATTTCTTGTGCTTGTGTTACATTTTGACTCTCAGACCCATTCTTCTCCGTATCTATCACTATGTTTTGACTCTCAGTCCCATTTTCCATATCTATCACTATGTTTTGACTCTCAATCCCATTCTTCTCCGTACCTATCACTATGTCTTCCTTTTCATTGTCTTCCATTCCATGTGATTGTCTTACATTTTGACTTACTACCCCATTCTTGTCCGTATTTATTACTGTTTTGACTTTCCATATCTGTATCTAAGTAAAGTTACTCTAATTCTTCTTCGGTATTAATTTTTACAATCATATATTTTGGTATTGGCAGTCCATTAATACCAACTTTTAAAGGCGATCCAAAACGACTCTCGTAAGGAGAATGGCGGATTCCTGCATCTAATGCCCTATTTTTTTATATTTGCGAAAAAGGGTGGAGCTTTGCCCAGTTGTTTGTTTCATGTTCAGCCATAGCAGTAATGAGAATGTCCTCAATATCTTGATTAGCCCTCTCAACGCTACCCTGCGATTGACTGTGGTGCGGTTTGCCATGTACTAATTTGCAGTCTGGTCAATATGACAATAGTTCTTTTATAACTTTATTGTCAAATTCCCTGCCATTGTCTGTATGTAAAATACTCAGGGCTCCAAATATGCAGAAAATATTGTAAAGCTCCCACATTAAACTTCAACTGCTGTTTTTGATTTTAATGGTCGTAACTGGACAAATTTTGTAAAGTGATCTTGAAAAACCAATACAAATTTGTAATCCCCATCTGGTTGGGACTGATAGCCTATAAGGTCAATCTGACACCTAGACATGAAATTATTTGAACTAATAGGATTAACCACCAACTTTTTATTCGAAAGAGATTTTGCAGTTTACAGTCTTCGCGTAGCGAAAGGAAAATAGAAATAGTTTCTTTGGTGATAAAAGCGTACTTCAAATTAATTTCTTTTATCATCCAATCCCGTCCACCATACCCTGTGGAAATGTGGGATTGTAACAAAATTTCATAAAGTTCTTCATTGCATGATACAAACAGGATGCTATCATCTGAGGACTTCCTTAATTTTATTAATTTGATAATGCCGCCTACGTTGATGACTTCGAATCTAAAATTTAAAAAAAAACCGGTCAAGTAAACTACATACACGTGTAAAGGGCCGATTGTGACAATTGTTCCAATATTCCGTTTTAGTTACCAAGAGATAACATTAACAACTTTTCCTTTATTTTTTTTCTACCTGTAATCTCAAGTGAGATGTCGAAGAAATACCTAAACACTAATGCACTTGTTGTGATTTGATCTAGTTCCCTGTGGTTCCCTAATACACCTGGTCGTTGACTTACGACGGACTTAAGTTCTGCTTAACAGGTCATAAGTCGATCTGCCATATGTCCGCCATATATTTATTAACAGTATTTTTTAGCCTTTCTAATCTAGTATCATCTTTATAATTTTTTATTCGTAGTATTTTAAATTTGTATCATAGTTTATTTTTCATTTTAAACAGAGAAATATTTTTATTTATTTTATTTTATTTTACATTTTTTTTGTGGTCGTAAATGCGGCCGGTTGTAACTCGCATAGGTCCTAAATCGACGACCTGGTGTATAAATATCAACAAAAATCAAACCTACATTTATACCTACCGCTTTTTTAATCTGTAGTACTTGCTGTTACTTGCGACTTGCACACCCTTCAGAATATTAATGATATTCTCTCTTTCGTTAAACGATAGAAACACATTGTTGTAGTTTTTATTACTGCATAATATATTCATTTTGTTTAAAAATATTTCTTTCTTCCCGCTCGCCATTGTGAGTCACTAACACTGACAGCGAGGTTTCGGCACAATCACGTATTTTGCACACGGCCTAGGCAATGTGAGACGTATACATATTCGAGCTTCACATTGACTATTGCATTAGGCATTTTGCAGATTGCCTAAAGTTATAGGCATTTTGCAGAATGTCTGGTGAATTGGTCACTTTGCGGAATGCCTGGTCATTCCGCACAATGTCGGATTTTGTACATTGCCGGTAACATATACATAGCATAATAACCTATATAAATACATATTAACGACTATTAATGTTAATTTTCACTAAATATTCTACTGCATGAATCTTTAGGTTGTATGCTAAAAATCAACCTATTTTTTTTTTTGACAAACCTACTAAAACAAAATATGGAATGACAAAATAAGATATACAAGTTCGTAGTAAGTAGACAGAAGTGCAGTAATTGAAAAATAAATTTTTAAGTATAAAATAGTAACAAATTACGATTGAGTCTTAAGCACATATCAATTATATGACTACACCAGTGAAAGTTATTATTTAAACGTCAGCAAGCCTTGTTACATTCTTGCCACCAACTGAAATACCCCAGATATCAGGTGACTTAAATTTTGGATAAAACTCAACAGGTGCAGTTTTTGACATTGGTATTCATAATTAAATTGTTCTTCGTACACCACAGTGTGAAATCATTAATAATTTGACTGATTTTGGTGCTAAGAATAATAGGATCTTTGTGACTTACTATTATCATCCGAATACATAAAAGTTTGCCAAAAGTGATGTGCTCAGGCAGGTCATTTATGTCCTATAAAAGAAAAATCAAAGGGCCTAGGACTTTGCCTCGTACCTAATATTAAAGCTCGATTCACATTATAGTGCAAGGCACATGCCATGCACGGGCAGGGTACGCGCTCGGCAAAATTTATTTCTCATGAAAGCTTATGCATTTTTTCGGGGGGCATTCACACTAGGCGGTCACCTGCTCGGCAAGCGACGGCGCTTGCACGCGGGTTTTCTTTCGAACAATATTTGCCGAGCACGTGCCGAGCCCGTTTCGCAAAAAAAGTTTTGTGTGAATACTCAACCGGGCAGTCGATAGGCGAAATCTACAAAATATTGAAGTGTCAGCAGAGACAAACTTTTGCAGCGGAGATGAGTAAAATGCTACTAGAATATATACACAAAAATAAAGACTTGTATGATTTTTTACATCTTTGTTACGACTTTTTAGCATATTATGTACCCAAAAACGTCGTTTTCTTTTTTGGCATCACTTTACAAAGTCCTCTTTATTTTCTTCGTCTAAAATTAAAAGATTTTTTTATTAATGTTGAAGTTGACAACATATTGTAAAAGCTCTAAAGAACGACTGAAACCCGCCGCAGTGTGAATGCTTGAAGAAATCCTTGCTCTTGCCGAGCCCGTGCAGTGCCCGTGCCTGGCATGTGCTTTGCACTAATAATGTGAATCGGGCTTTTATGTACTATGCAAGACAAAAAAACTGGGACAGTTAATATGGTCTGTCTTAAATTGTATTTTACTAACTATATACAGTGTGATCTAAATCTTTAGCCACGTACATGATATTTAACTTTTGACAGGTTTCAATATGAGACTGCCATTACTATTAGAGTTACAAAAAATAATTTGCACATTATGGGGTCAACTTTCCTATAGCAATATGACAGTTAAAACAGAAAGTGAATAGCTGCTTTCGCATTACAGATTAGAGTGCTCTGGAGTGCACCAGAGTAAGTTACCTCGCGTTCGAATTACAACATAATTTTTGGAGTAACTAACGCTAGTCTTCTTTCCCCTGCTCCCTTAAGCCCCATGAAAGTTTGAGGTGCAACAAGCCCTGACATGCGCTGTTGCGTTATTTAGAATCAGCTGTCAAGCTGTCAGATTTAACCGCTTTTTTGACTAAAAGACTAAAAGAATCGGTATTTGTACTGTGCTGTATACGAAATATTGACAATCTTTCTGCTTATTCTAAAATGTGATTGGAATGTTTTATCAGCATAATGGGGCATGATCTGTTCGACAAAATTCTCAATTTTCATTATTTTCAGCAGCTGACCTTCACTGAATGAATTGGAGTCTGAAGATTCAAAAATTTCCAAGCTATCCACAGTATCAGCTAAATTTACTGTAATTAACAGATTTTTTTTAAATTTAATTATTAATTATATTTTAATGAACTTTTTCCTACGAAGTAAGTTCTTTAAATCCATTTTGAGCGTAGTCTGCATATACCGCCCTTATTTTCAACTTTCAATTCAAAAGCAAATTAGTTAGGTTATGTATTTTACCTAAGAATAACGCAATATCTGTTCGAATTACAAACCAACTCACCCCAGAGTTATTCACCCCAGAGTCAATTGCACCAGTGCTAGTTGCACTCAATTCGAAAGCAGCTAATGTCTCTTTTAGTTTCTGGCTTACGTGAAAAAATTAAAATGTCAACATTTCAATTCGACTTCAGCTAATTTGTTTTTCAAAATATCAAGAAACAAAATAAATATTCTTAATGCACTTTTTAGTATATTCATATAAACTAGTCAGAGTTGCCATATCGTTTATATTTTGAGTTACAACGTAAAATTTTATTTTTGAAAATACAAGTTCAGTTGGCTATGACACTATCTAATAGCATACTTTTAAACTTTTCAGGTGTATATACTGTACCATAGTTAGCTTTAGTCATGTATATAGCAATGGTACTACCAATCCATTAAATTAAACATCATAGCAATTCTCTCGACTGACGCATGGAAGCCCAACACAAGAACAATACGCAATTTTGTATACTCCTGATCATGGACTAACATACAAGAAAATAGAATTAGTTATTGAACAACTATACACGCCTTACATAACCATATGGGACTTGAATGCACATGATCTATTCTGAATATGTAAACATACACATAGTAATCAAATAGTAATTGAAAAAGGGCTTGATAATTTTGGTGATGTAATAGTTTCACTATAAAACAAGATTTTTTTCTCTGCTATCAATTTATCTTTCTGTCATATTCAAGTAGCATCCTTAATCACAGTTATAATTGACATAAAATAAGTCATTTCCCAAGAACATTGTCAACAAATAATACTCCAAATAAACTCGTCTTCTAACTAAAACTAACAAAAATCTTTTTGCAGGATAATCAATTGACTTTTTTATAAAACTTGTAAATTACCTTAGATCAACGCTTTCACAAAACATAATAAATGAATCTTTATAGGCTACGCGTAGGAATGTGCGGTACGATCCGATATTTTGAAGTACCGAGACTTTGTCTTCCAATACTCGATATTTTGTACCAGTATTTCAGTAAGCGATACAATAGGATACGATTTATGTTTGGTTTGGTCAGATCGTCAGGACCGATCCAAGGTTTTTGCCGCCTGGGTTCCAATAACTTTTGACCATTAATTCATTTTTTTTATTTTAAACATAAATAAATAAAGGAAGCAATCCTAATGAAGTTGTTTGATATTTATATTTAGTGTTCTATGGAAGTAAGGGCGAGATGGTCGAACGTCGATAACTTTCAATAAGTAATTTTCAGCTTCTACAAACTCGACAATAAAAATCAAAACAAAATGATTTTGTTGAGCCGAAGTCTTCCTGTTTAACATGTGTACGTACTACACTTCCAGTTTCGGCTGGTACAGCAAAATCGTAATTAATAAATTCTAAGGAGAATGACTAATTCTGGTAGACTGGAGCTTTCATGTATCCCAACAAATTGTATTATAATGATTAAATATCAAATAAAAAGTTCATTATTCAGGTTAAATATTTATAACATGCAGCTTTATACAATTGTAGTGTTTATATACGTTTACGAAACTAAACTTTGTTGGAAAATATGAATGCGTTTTAGTCATTCTTTTCGTGTTAGTTTTTAAGTTTTTAAGCGTTATAGAAGTTAGTTTATTATTATTATTATTATTATTACAATCATATCCCCTTTTACCTAATAAGTTGTGACACCCGTCCCTTCTTGTAAGGGATGTTAAACTCTACGCTCGTCGGGTAGCTATTAAACAGTCGGAGATAATTTTGGTTCCTCAGATATATGATAGTTTAACATACAAAAACACCATCGGGATACAATTCAACAATTTAATTTGTTTAGCTGTGATACACTTGGATATTTCAACATTCATTATTAACAAGAAATTACAATAAACTCGTGTAGACGGCTGGAGCTGATAACCGGCGTTCTTATCTCGGCGGTCGGCCAGGCATTGCAGGTGCGGTTGATAAGCGGCCCCGTTTCTGTCCCTTCGGAGTAGGTAGCTGGAAAAAATCGAATTAAACGGTCTGCCAATTATACAATAAAACATATCACGGTTCTGGAGATTTAACTAATAAGACGCGAGTGAAGCCCGGTGTACTGCCTCTAAATTAATTTAGGGACGTCTGGAGACAGATAAACTAAAAACGCCGCATTGCGTTAATAAATATGACTTTAATTTCATAGTCCGAACGTGAGCTCAATGTGGCCGCTTTTCCTCCAAAGCCGGCCGGGAAATTTCGTGCGCTCGGACTATTTTCGACTGGCGAATTCTGGGTTAATTAGTAATGGCCCTAGTGAAGAGGATGCAATATTTAGCCACCAATTCAACTAAGTTCAGGTTTAATTAATAATGGTTTTAGTGAAGAGGATGCAATATTTAGCCACCAATTCAACTAAGTTCAGGTTTAATTAATAACAGTATTAGTGAAAAGGATGCAATATTTAGCCACCAATTCAACTAAGTTCAGGTTTAATTAATAATGGCTTTAGTGAAAAGGATGCAAAAGGATAATTAATAACGGTAACAGGTCGGGATTCGGCTTTCTGGGAAATAAATGGTTCCGGGAGAATCTCTTTGACAGGAACAGGGATACGGGCAGGTGGAACTGGGAACTGGAACTGGGATGGAAGTCTTCGCTGGTGAAGTAAATTCGGATCTCCGTGTCTCTCTGACTCGGAATGAGCTCCGCCGGCGCCGTTCGTTTTATGCGACTTCGAACGCTTCTAAAAGTGGGGAGAAACAGCGCGCGACGCACTTTTGTACTTACTGGATGTCACCGAACGTGACGTCGGTCACTGCGCTCTGCTTATCGCCTCGTGCATTGACATTACGGAAATTACGATAACGTGAGGTCGGACAAGGATCAAATTTAAATATTATATTAATATTCGGAAATACAAATTTGATCTGCAGGCAAACGTTACAAAGTGTCTGGTTTATAAAAGTTAGTATAATATTTAATAGATGTATATGTAATACTGTCTTTGTAATTATTTTTTGTTGATTTTTTTATTGTTACTGCCACTATTATTGCTACAGTTCTATTTGCTGTACTAGGACTCGAAGGCGCGTATAAATATACCTAGAAAATATCCTGGATCCACTGTGTACCGGTACTTTTGTATACGATACTGCCTTGAACCGATACTTTTAAATCGATACGATACGATACAATTGTACCGGTACTTTTCAGTGTATCGAACATCCCTAACTACGCATAAGAAAAAATTTTAAATACAACACTTTTCTCATAACTTTTTCAAAAACATTTAGATATAAAGATTTACTCTTGTTGCAATTTTTAATTAATTCAATTTTCCAACACACCGTGATACAATTTAAAAATATTATATTTCTAAAGCTGGTTGTAAATAATGTATAAACTTATATAAAGCAAATTTTTTTGAGAAATCGATAATAAAAAAAGTTTCTCACGTCGCATACTTTTTGAAATACACTGAATAAAACCACAAAAACATTTTTTTATAATTTTTTTTGTTCAAAGTGCACTGAAAATGGAAAAAGCAATAATAGTAAAAAAATACTTCATTTCGCAAACATGAGCAATGTGTTTTCCAGTTCTTTTTTCAGGCTGCACAATCCCTGCGAACCCACTTTGTGCACTCACCTTCCATATAAAATTTCTAGTACGTTCTATGGCAATATACAGTGTATCGCAGATTTGATTGCAGAGCATCAGACATTGGAAAATTATGAAAACATCAACTAGCGTTGTGTACGCATCAAGATACGTGATTAGGCAGAAATGAAAACAATTTTAAATTCATTTGATGTTTTTCATTTCTGACCGATCATTTACCTCAATGCTTACACAGCTATAGTTAAGTACCCGATAATTTTCCAATGTCAATTTGGCTATGTGCGACAGTTGGTGAGACACACTGCATGTAAGCCAATGCAGTAAATTTTAAGGTCTGATTCCCCTACTTCTGTCTAGGTCTTCTAGCTGCTAGGACATTAAATCCGGTAAACAATTCTTCCACCGTAAACGTAACTAAGTTTTCTCGTTCACTTTTGTTATTGTGTTGCAATCTGAAGAAGTCACCTTCCCGAGATTCCTTCAGATTTTCACATTTCGGGGTCCCCAGATGACGAAAAACATATTTTCTCAATTCTGTCTGTCTGTCCGTCTGTTGGTGGTATAGCTAAAAAACTACTTGTTATAGGAAGAAAATATTTTACATGCAAATTAGATGTTTATCTGGCACAAAACTGAATGAATTCTAGTCAAATATATACAGGGTGAGCAGGTGAGCATATAAAAAAGTAAAATTCTATTTCTCTTTTAACTGGAGAACTATCACTTAAATAAAAGTAATATTTTGCACAATTCTTAGGTTTTTACCCTTGAAAATAAGCATATTTTGTACCGAACATGTACAGGGTGGACACCTTAAAAATTAAATTATTTTTTTCTTTGATATTTTCAAAATTTCTACTTGTAAAACCTCCACTTGCGAGGGAATGTAAATGCGCACTCAAGAAAAGATCCCATTCGGCAAGTCCCTCGAGGGCTCAATTTTGCTCGTGTTGATTATTTGTAATAACACATGTGCCATACCAGGTTTTATCCCACTGCTCAATAAATAAATACATAAAACAGATTTTGTATTGACAGCTGTGAAAAGTCATAGTGACAAGTTAATTGGGAATATTTATTGCATCTTTGAACCAATAATCGTTTATTGCAATACATATAAAGGGAAGGATACATAACCAGGTTTATATGATATTGTGTGCATATTTGAGTGGTTTGTGTTTAATTAATACTACAAAAATTACAAAATGTATCTGCACCAATGCTTACAAAGCATCAACGGCTGCAATTAATGAGCGACACACAGCATCTTTGAACCAAGAATCCTCAAGAAACCACCCCGTTAGATTGAACACCTCCTCCCTTCCAGCGGAGAGGTTTACTAATATTATCAATAGGAATATCCTAAGTGAATGTCAAATTCCCAACAATTTTTTAAAATTATATAAAAATAGGCAATTCGATTTGTACAAGAGATATTTGACAGAATAATAATAATAATAGTTTTTTATTTTCTGCTCAATTAAAATTCACAAAACAAATGATCTTATATAAAACAAAATAAATGGCGATCGGTTTGCACAGGAGAATAGATATCATTCAGGAAGTTTCCAAAATGGACACCCCTGCTCTTCCATACTACCTCACCAATTTAATATATATACATACATATATTTTTGAATAAATGTATCTAGAGCGACCATGCTATAGATAGATATATAATTATAGTATGCATTCATCAAACTAATATAAGCTTTCGCAAAGCAGCTGGGTACTGCACGGAATAGGTTTATTTAATGAATAAAATAGTTTATCAGATGTTACAAACTTGTTGCGCATCTAACACTTTGTATAACCATAGACATGTGATGTTTAAAAGACAATAATGACAACTTTTTAAAATCAGAAGTAACCAAGTTATATACTTTGCAGACGTTATAAGAAAATGATTGTTTAAATAATTTCGTGCAATGGATAGGTACACTTAATAATCCTCTATGCTTCAGATTTAGAGTATGAACGTCTGTCCTAAATTTAATTTTATAATAAAGATATGGCGGAGTTTTATAGTTAGAATTTTATGATAAAGGACAGCAGCATGTAATATCTGACGACTTTCCATACTGAGAATGTTAATTTCTTTGATTTTATGTGAAATATGTTGACGCCTCCTCCACACAGTAATTTTTTTTCATTTTTGTGTAACACATGTCTGTTATTATAAATCAGTTTAAGGTTACAGTAAGCTCTACGTACACAGCCATTAATGTGTTCTCGAAATCTAAGTTTCTGGTCAAAGACCACTCCCAGGTTACGTGCAGTGCTAGAACATGTTATTAGTATATATTTAATTTTAATATCCGATAAATGCATACTCCTGCTGTTTCCAATGATAAATACATACTCCTGCTGTTTCCAAAAACAACAACAACGGATTTAGTTGGGTTGATTTTCAGAGAATCTAATTCTGTAAACTTTACTAATCTATTCAGGTCATCATTAATAAGACTGCAGGCTTGGTTGGTACTTTTGAGGTTTAAACGATAAATAAACTTGTGTGTCGTCAGCATACTGATGGTACAAGCAATGTCTTAATGTTAAACTACAAAGGGTTGTGGAATATATTGTATAAAGTAGAGGTCACAAAATCGAACCTTGGGGAACACCATGCTTAACATCACGAGGACTTGATTTTTTATTATTTACTATAACATACTGCTGCCTACCGCTCAAATAAGCGTCTATTAATCTTAAAGCTGATTCATGAAATCCAAAGTGGTGTAAGATAGCTAGCAATACTGTGTGATTAATCATATCAAATGCTTTAGAAAAGTCAGGCCCAGCTAATACTGTAACATTGCCGTTATCTGTAGCCTGTAATATGTCATCGGCAATTTTTAATATGGCTGTTGTACGGCTGTGATTTTGACGGAAACCCGATTGATGATTAGAAATTAAATTGTTATCATCTAAATAATTTCTAATTTGGCTATCTATTATTTTCTTTAAGGTCTTTGACGGTGCTGGGAGAATACTTATAGGCCTTACGTCTTTTAGTTCTTTGGGAAGATTGATTTTAGCAATAGGGTGTACATTTGCTATTTTCAACTGCAAAGGAAAGACACTTTTGACAGACAAGTGTTGATTATATTGGTTATGAAGAACAATAGAAAAAGACAACACAACTGCAACATCAGTATGCGGATTCCATCATCACCACCAGCATTGGATTTTATACAGTTTAAATAATTATTAACAACATTATCATCCACTCGATAGAATTGAAATTTTGTAGTAATATTGTTTTTAATATTTTCCCCCCTCAACCATCCCAAACAAAGAGGAAGAAGAAATTCAGCAATTTATTGAAGCACCAAACCAAGCCTCAGAGAAACTTAAAAAAATTAAAATGGGGGAAGTAAAAAACATAATAGATAATTTAAAAATAAATAAGTCTCCTGGTTATGATCTGATAACAGCTAAAACACTAAAGGAACTACCTAAAAACGGTCTCAAAACTTTAATGTTTTTATTTCATGCTATTTTGAAACTGGAAACCATCCCAGATCAATGGAAAATTGTCCAAATAATTATGATTTTAAAGCCAGGGAAAGACTCTAATGTCGTATCATCTTACCGACCCATCAGCCTCCTCCCAATACTTTCCAAAGTCTTTGAGAAGCTCATCCTGCAAAGATTAAAACCAGTCATTGAGAAAAAAAACCTACTACCAAAACACCAGTTTGGTTTCAGAGACCAACACAACACAATACAGCAAGTACATAGAGTAGTGACCAAAATACACCACGACCTAAAAAAATACTGCTCCGCAGCATTTCTCAATGTTAGCCAGGCCTTCGACAAAGTCTGGGTAAGTGGCTTGCTATACAAAATCAAAAGAACCCTACCACTCAGTTTCTTCAATATACTTAAATCCTATCTAAGCAATCGATTTTTCCAAGTCAAACTTGAAGAACAACTGTCAGCTTTGTATCCCATCCAGTCAGGTGTACCACAAGGCAGTGTTCTAGGTCCTACACTTTACCTAATATATACATCAGATATCCCAACTACCAGACAAACCATGACGGCCACCTTCGCAGATGACACCGCCGTGCTTGCTTCCCACCTGCATCACAACTTCTTCAAAATAACCTAAACAAAATAGAAACCTGGATGAAAACCTGGAGAATTAGAGTCAATGAAGACAAATCTGTGCATGTGACATTCACACTGCGCAAGGAAACCTGCCCTCCTGTCACATTCAACACGAAACTACTACCACATTCAGATAATGCTAAATACCTGGGCTTGCACCTAGATATACGATTAACCTGGAGAACACACATCTGGAAAAAACGTAAACAGTTAGATCTAAAGTACCGAAAAGTGTACTGGCTCCTTGATAGAACTTCCCAACTTTCTATAGACAGTAAGCTACTACTGTATAAGGCCATTCTAAAGCCGGTGTGGACATATGGGATCCAGCTGTGGGGATCAGCCAGCAATTCTAATCTTGAGATCCTCCAGAGATTCCAAAACAAGATCATCAGGAACATCATCAACGCACCGAGATATGTACCCAATTGGGTCATCCAACAGGATATCCCCATACCAACAATAAAAAATGAGATAGTGAGCCGCAGTGTTAACCATCGTGATAAGCTCAGTGCGCACACTAACGAACTCGCAGCAAATCTACTAGACAGACCATATGTTAAAAGACTCAAAAGACTCGATCCACTTGATCTGCCTAACAGGTTCAACTAGACCTAACTTCAAAACAGTTTAAATGTTGTAGCGCCCCGTTTTACGAGCGCGTTTAATAATTATTAACTACTTTTGGACCACGATATATGCCAATTGAGGCAGGTATAAACTACCATTATCTCGTTGGAGCGTGTGGTTGGCGATAACAGCCGCTTGTTTTCCTGGCTCGAACGCGTCGATCCTAGCGAGGGCTTTCCTTTTTCGATTTTGCTATAAGACGAAGAAGTCAGCTTTTGTTTTAATTGACAGCGCCGCAAGGGATGATGCTAGTCAAAGCAGTCTGCACAGATTTAACTAATGAAAGATCACTTTAGTGATAATCCGCGAACCGCCGTTCTCCAGCTTTAGGTGAGATTTCTTCTGGCTTATTTTTTTTCTTTACTAACTTCCGTGTATTGGCGTTTAGGCGGAAAAGAAGGGCAAGCAAAGTGCCAACAAAAGGATCGACTAGGGGCTAAGCACTTGCAGAGCGTAAATCGCGACACCTGCGGCGCAATTTTTTAACAAATTGGGGTCCCGATAATGTCTTCGAATTAACTGGCGTCGAGGTCCGACTTATGAGACGTGCAGAGGTCAATCAGTATCTACAAGGATTCTTCCATCACGATATTGCAGCGCACTACACCCCCAAGATGCGGCCTGCTTGTGTATTATGTAAGTACAACCTAATTCAGCGTTTTTATCGTACTGGCGAATTGCCGCCTAAAGAAAATAACAGCTAACTTAAGGCTTAGGTGTTTACAACTGTTACGTACGCGATCATATTTTTTAAAATTGCAATTGACGCTTATTGCGTGAATCCTAATTAATCTCAATTGCTGAATTTGTATGTACTCCTTATTTGTGCAGACGCAAATGCCAGAGTAGCGTTCCGCATAATTGTGATTTTATTGTAATTAATTCCTTTGCACTTATCCTAAATTGGTTACTTGCCTTATGAAATTATTTAAGTCAATAATCTAGTATAGTTGTTTGACAATTATCAGCCATTAGGCTACAGTGGTATTGCACTTGTTGCTAGTAATTATTTAATTGAGTAAATGTCCCCATGCTAACAATTGGTTTTATTAATATATTTTTCTACCACGTTCCCGACTGCACGATTGAAATGTCAACAGCATAAGCGCCAAAGGTAGGTGGTGGGTTTACTAGCTGAATTCGTATCGGTTGTGAAGACAACCAGGCGCCCTAATTTTTTTGAATGTTGTAAGTAGTTTTTGTGGAAGCCGAAAGGATCTGAACCTATTCCTTGCTCACGCCACAAATCTATCGAAGATATCTGAGCTAGTCCCGGCCGTGTGCGCCCTTACTCAAAGGGGTGGGACACGAAGATGGCGCCCAATCGTCAGGGCCTGATTAGGAACGTTTTTAGAAGTGTTGTTTGAATTTGGGCAATGAGGTTGGCGTATTAACTTCTTTGGTCATCATTAACTAGTAGGCTAGGGCAGATAGGTTAATTAGATACGATAAGGCTTAAGGATCTAGCGAATAATCTGCTACCTATTTTTAGTGTTAATTATAGATGGGAAAAATTATTTATCAGTAGTAGCATAGGCATTTGCATTTTAAATTCTTTAACTGGCATCATGTTGCGTGTAAATTGTTTGCTTTCGGACGAATTAGATTGGGAATTATTATCGCGAAATGTTGACCCTGCAGGTCGCAAGGTTGAAGATAAACGAAAGTTACTTCGAGCTCAAATAAATTTGGAAAAATGTGAGCCTGCCCGCGTTTTACAATATGCAGACGTTGCATTTGATGTGCCTACCGAATTAGAAAGTTGCAAAATTAAGCTGTCGGAGTTGGCGAATTTGATTGGAAATTTTGAAAATAAACCGCATACGTCGGAATTTAATCGTTTAGAAACTAGATTAGGGCATGTATTACGCCGCGTAAATTATTTATCTGGCAAAATCAATGAAAAGACTAAGTTAGAATGGCAGACAATACGTGATAGGTGTTTAGAGCTATTTGAATCGTTATCTGAAGTAGGAGAAAGCGACGTCATGCAACAGAACGATTTACTTTTAGTGCTGGAGCAATCGCAATTAGCAAACATTTCTGCTGGGGGTGAAATAGCAAGTAATGTTCCACTAGAGAGGGAAAATAAATGTAATTTAGAAACCACGATAGCTGCTTCGGTTCCCATTCATGAAGGATTGCCTTCAGCAAGCAATTTTCTTGGAGCTCCTTCTCGGTACACGACTTCAAGCAGGGATGATCTAGCTAATTATGGTCTTGCTTATACTACAGCCGTAAGTGCGTCGGCACAACCGCGGTTTAGCGTTAAGTGAAATGATTCACAGCTCAGCAGATCCTCCTTCGCGTCCGGTCGAATTTGAAGCGACAGTGGCAGCTGATCAATTCGCGTCAAGGCTGAAAGATTTAAACTTAGCGGACCCTGTATATCATGCGTTTCCGTCTAGTCGTTCAGTAAGTGTGTCCAAATGGAACCTTAAATTTAGCGGAAATACAGCGACACAAGGTGTTAACTCATTTTTGGAAAGGGTTGAAGAACTTCGAGTAGCTCGCCATTTATCTTTCGATCAGTTGTTTAGAGAGGCGGTAGATTTATTTGACGATCAAGCGCTCATTTGGTTTCGATCGATTCGAAATAAGATTAATAATTGGCAGGATTTAGTAGGTCTTCTTCGCAGACATTATCAACCAAGCGATTATGATGATGTCTTATGGAATGAAATTAGAGCGCGTAATGAAGGAGCAGACGAACGCTCTCATATTTACATAGCGGTTATGCTAAATTTATTTAATCGGTTAAGTAAAACTCCATCGGCGGAGACGCAGCTTAAATACATTCGTCAAAATTTACAACCTTACTATTCCAATCATTTAGTGTTAGCTCGGATTCCTAATGTTGACGTATTAATAGAATTTTGTCGCGAGTTAGAAGAAACCAAGGACAGAAATAAAAAATTTAGACAAAACTTTACAACGGGTAGTACTCCATTGGAGCCGGATCTGGCTTATAGACCCACTAATAACGTGAAGCGTCAGGTAAATGCTATAGCCAGAAATAAAAATAGTACATTCGACTCATACCTCTCGCGTTCCTTAACATTTAGAGGTAAATCGTTTGCAAGGGCGAACCAAAATTTAATTTGCTGGAATTGTAGACAACCAGGGCATACGTATCATAGATGCGAGGCAGAGCGTACTTTTTTCTGTTATGTATGTGGAACCCCGGACACAAGCTTCTGAAATTGTTCAAAATGTAAACGGTTACCAAAAAACGAATGAAGACTGGTTTCGTTCCCAGCCAACGAACAATCAGTCGTAAACCATTAGTGGCTGTTGATTGGGATAAATGGTTAGGCCATGTTAAAACTTTTCATCATACGTCCCGGTTGAACTCTGTTTTTTATCACCGCAAATTAGATAATCGTCCTTTCGTATTAGTAAACATTCTGGGTACTAGTATCCTTGCTCTTTTAGACTCAGGCGCTAATCAGTCAGTAATAGGGAATCAAGGATTATTTTTGTTAAATAAGCATAACCTCAAAACGCGCGGATCGCCTGCAGAGATGCAACTTCAAACAGCAGATGGCGCGTATCAAAATATTTCCGGAATAGTAGAACTTCCTGTAACAATAGACGGAACCACTAAAGCTATCAGTGTTCTGATATCTCCGGATATTTAAAATTCTTTAATTTTGGGAGCGGATTGCTGTTATATGTTTAGCCTTAAAACCAATTTCAAACATGATAGTTTTTCAGTGTCAAGTCTGAGTACTACTAGAAAATTTATACATAGTAAAAATGATCTCGATTTGGAACAGGTTAGGGAACTAGAAGTAGTTATCAATAAGTTTCAACAAATAAGTGGTCCAGGCTTAGGGCTTACTCCGTTGGTGAGTCATCACATCGATACAGGCGATGCGAAACCTATTAAGCAAAGGTATTATCAGATGTCCCCGGTTATGTTAGAAGCCGTTAATAAAGAGGTAGATAAAATGCTTGCGCTTAAGGTGATACGAGAATCTTCTTCACCATGGAACTCTCCTATCGTGATGGTTAAAAAAAAGATGGCAGCTTACGGTTCTGTTTTGATGGCCGACAATTGAACGCTGTTACTAAACGCGACGCCTATCCACTACCATACGTTAATGGAATCCTTGACCGTCTCAGAGACTCGCGATACCTGAGTTCTATAGACTTAAAAAAAGCTTGTTGGCAAATTCCTCTTTCGGACAGTAGTTGTGAGAAGACAGCCTTTACCGTGCCGGGACGAGGTTTGTTCGAATTCACAGTCTTACCATTCGGCCTTAGTAACAGTCCACAAACCCTTCAAAGGTTAATGGATAATCTCCTGGGACCTCAGTTTCATAACGTATTTGTATATTTGGACGATATCATCATAACTTCTAGTACATTTTCCGAACATATTTTAACATTAACTAGAGTTTACGAAAGATTGCGAGATGCGGGTTTGATAGTTAATATCGATAAGTGCGAGTTTTGTAAACCTTCTTTAGCGTACTTAGGGTTTCTAGTAGACAAAGATGGATTACCCACGGATCCTTCTAAGGTAGAGGCAATTGTGTCATTTCCTACGCCAAAAACGGTCACCGAGATTAAACGTTTCCTTGGCATGGCTAGTTGGTACCGTCGGTTTATTCAAAATTTCTCAACAGTTGTTTCTCCAATCTTAAGCTTTGTGAAAGGGAAAATTAAAAGCCAACGCGTTAAATGGAATAATGACGCCGAGCGATCCTTCCAACAGCTTAAAAGACTGCTAGTTACCGCGTCTATATTGTCAAGTCCCGACTTCACGCGACCTTTCATTATTCAATGTGATACGAGCGACGTAGGTTTGGGAGCAGTTTTACTCCAAGGCGAAGGCGAAGATGAACGCGTCATCGCTTATGCAAGCCGCACTTTAACAAACCCTGAAAGGAACTATTCGACAACTGAGAAAGAGTGTCTAGCTTGTCTTTTTGGGATTGAGAAATATCAACCTTATGTAGAGCTCACGCGATTTAAAATAATCACTGATCATTATGCACTCCTTTGGTTACACAAACTACAATCGCCCAGTGGTAGGTTAGCGAGATGGACAGCCCGTATGGCACAGTATAGCTTTGATATAGAACACCGTAAAGGAAAATTTAATGTAGTTCCCGATACTCTGTCGCGTGCCCCGACTTCAGTAACACAGATTAGTTCCATGTCCTTTACAGCTCCTGACCATTGCCCATGGTATAAGCGCATGATGGAACGCGTACAATCGTTTCCCGAATCGTACCCTTCCTGGAGAGTTGAGCAGGATGTGCTTCATAAGTTCATTCCCAACAAGCACGACATTATGTGTAAAAATAGAGAGGCAATGAACAAAGTACAAGAAAAGGTAGCAAACAAACTTGGAGAAAATTATGAAGTAACCATTCCGAAAAAAAGATTACCCAGGATCAAAATAGTTGGACTAAGCGAAAAATTGTCATTTGAAGCCATAGAAGATAAAATAAGAAGTCAAAATAATTATTTAGATGTGCAAGAAGCTGACTTTAAAGTAGTACATATTAAAGAAAATAAAAGTAAAGCTGGAAGAAAATATTATACGGTGTATGCAGAAGTTAATGCAATGGCGTACAGGTTAATGATGAGAGAAGAAAAACTAAATATTAGTTGGGATAGATGCAGAATTTACGATGCTGTAGAGGTCACCAGGTGTTTTTCGTGCAGTGGATTTAATCACAAAGCCAGCGAATGTAAGTCAAATAAAGCTTGCCCAAAATGTTCAGGGTCACATCTATTGAGTGAATGTCGAGCGACAGATAATGACCTAAAATGTGTAAACTGTGCACATGCTGTGGAAAAATTGAGAATGAAATTAGACACAAATCATCCAGCGTGGAGTACCGACTGTGCAGTTTATAAACGTAAATTGGAACAAGCCAGAAGCAAAATTGATTTTTTAGAGTAGGCGAAAGAAGTTCTGAAATCATATATTTTAATTCCCAAAGTATGTTAAAACATATAGAAGAATTGGAAATTTTAATCTTATTGAGGCGCCCAGCGTTGCTATTCTTAAGTGAAGCTCGCATTACAGATGAAATAGAGGATTGTGAAATACAGTTTCCAGGATATAGTACAATAAGGTGTAATTCTACAAGTCGAAAGACCGGGGCCGTAGTTATAGTGTTGAAAAACAATATCGAATTTAGGGTAATATCGAATATCACATATAACAAGAACTTATGGCTACTTTCAATCTATATATCAAAAGGGTTTCATCAAGGTATGTACACGGTAGTGTACCACTCTCCGAGCTCAAGCGATGGTGAATTTTTAATGAAATTTGAAGAATGGTGCGACGAATATGTAGCAGACCGCAGCAAACATTTAATTTTAGGTGATTTTAATATTGACATGTCCAAGGACACTTTCTATGCGAAACGTTTAACAAATCTAATTCAACAGCTAGGTATGAAACAATTAGTTCGCGATTGTACACGGGTGACTGCAACTTCGAACACATTAATAGATTTGGTAATAACTAACATTTCGAATTTAAATGCTGATGTCCTAGATACACCGAAAATCACTGACCATTCCTGTATAGAGGTGAGGTTTCGCAAACAATGCATAACCAGCGAGTTCAAATCGGTTCGTAGGAAATTCTTTGATGATTATTCACAAAATGGTTTATTAAATAAATTGGCTAAGTATAATTACGATATGAGTAAAAATGTACATATTGCAGCGGCAGGCATTGTGCAGTCTTTGCATAATTGCTTAGCTGACCTCATTACATACCGCATTAGCAAGGTAAAAAACTCTTGCCCATGGTTTTCCGCAGAGTTGCATCAATTACAGAAATATCGGGACACGTTATACAAAAAGGCTAGATTATCTGCAAATGCAAGTGATTGGAAACACTATAAAGAAATTAGAAACAAATATAGCAACTTGATTAAAGAGAAAAAAAATTGCTACTATGAAAATAAAATAACAGAAAGTCAAGGCGACTCAAAAAATATGTGGAAAGTTATTAAGCATATCGTTAAAAAGCCGGAAGCAGAGTGTACACCGAAAAACATTGTATTCCAAGGAGTAGAAGTAACCGATTCCAAAGAGATAGCTGAAAATTTTAACCAATACTTCATAAATAGTATTGTCGACATAAATCGTGATATACTAAACACCGATTTTGAAGAGGCATTCATACCTGATCCTGTTAACATCTTTAAATTTAAGGAGATTTCTGTAATCGATCTTGAGAAAACAATTACGAGCATAAAAAGAAAGGGTAGCACGGATGGCATTTCTGTTCAGGTTCTAAGGGATGCATTGCCAATTATAGGAAATCCTCTGGTAAAACTAATAAATGAGTCGTTAAAGAGTGGAATTTTCCCAGATTCCTGGAAGAAATCCAAAGTAATTCCTATCAGAAAAATTGTGGGTACAAAGAAATGTGAAGAATTTAGACCAATTAATACGTTGCCGGTGTACGAACAAATTTTAGAAAAAATTGTCAAAGACCAATTGCAGGAGTTTATCGAAGCAAATAAGATTATAAGTGGCAAACAATCCGGATTCAGAAGCAAACATTCGTGTGAAACGGCATTAAATCTAGTCCTAGCAAATTGGAAAAGTGAACTTGATCAACAGAAAAGTGTAGTGGGAGTGTTTCTAGATTATAAGCGTGCTTTTGAAACAATCGATAGGGAAAAATTAATTACAAAATTGGACAAATATGGAATACAGGGAAACGAGAAACAATGGTTCGAGAGTTATCTATCTTCGCGAACCCAAACAACTGTGTACAACGAAGAGGAATCGACGGAAATTCTTAACACATTGGGGGTTCCTCAGGGATCCGTATTAGGTCCATTGCTATTTCTACTGTACATCAATGATCTGGAAATAAATATTAAACACTGCTCGCTAAATTTGTTTGCTGACGACACATTAGTTTGGGTAACTGCGGAAAATACTACTGATGCCGTCAACAAAATAAATACAGATCTTGAGATGATATCAAAGTGGTTACAAATAAATAAACTAAAATTAAATATTGCCAAAACAAAGTGCATAATCGTATCAAATAAAATTAATAGTGAAAATATAACTGTTAAAGTAAAAATAGACGGTCTAGAAATAGAACAAGTGCCTGAAATTAAATATCTGGGAGTTATTATAGATAATAGACTTACTTTTCGTAGTTATATAAATTTTATCATTAAGAAAGTCGCTAAAAAAATTGGATTTTTGGGGAGAATAGCCAGTAAACTAAGTATTAATGCTAGAATTCTAGTCTATAAAACCATTATTGCGCCACACTTTGATTACTGTGCAAGTATCCTCTTTCTTTGTTATGAATCGGATTTACAAAGGTTGCAAAAACAACAAAACAGAGCGATGCGAAATATTTTACGATGTTCTAAATATACGAATATTAAGTTAATGCTGAATACGTTACAGTGGCTAAGTATCAAACAACGTATTTATTTTAATACGTTGGTTTTGATTTACAAAGCTGTTAACAATTTATTACCAAATTATATGTCGGATCACTTGATACTAAATTCTGACGTTCATCAATATAAAACAAGGAATCGATTTGATTTTAGGCTGCCTAAATTAAATAAAGCGAGTACACAAAATTCTCTGTATTACAAGGGACTAAAAGTCTATAATTCGCTTCCACAAGATGTAAAACAAATGACAAATATTTATAGTTTTAAAAAATATTTAAGCAGCTTTGTTAAACAATACTATTAATTTTAATGTTAGTAAGGATAAATAAGTTAAGATATATAATAATAATGATTCTATGTACTAGTATATTATACTAAATAAACTTACTTACTTACTTACTTACTTACTTACATTGGCGTCTTAAGTATGCACGAAATATCTGATCACCACTTAATATATTGTTCAATAAATGTACCTCATGTAGTTCCTGTATCAGTTATACGAACATATAGAGATTTTAAAAATTTCGATTATTCTCAATTCGATGCCGATTTACGCTCAATACCGTGGAATAACGTTTATAGCATTAATAATATAGATGGTAAAGTTAAGTTTTTTGTTGACAGCCTAAATACGCTTCTTAATATCCATGCACCAATTATTTCTTCCAGAGTTACCAAACCTCACGCTCCTTGGTTAACAAATAATATTAAAAATATGATAAGTACACGTGATAAGGCTCTCAGTCGATTCAAGAAAAGTAAGAACCCGGAACACTGGAAATATTACAAACAACTTAGAAATCATACGAATAGCGCAATAAAACGGGAAAGGAAAGCATATTATAATTGCAACTTTAGAGCTGATTCTGCTTCACTCTGGAGTGACTTTAAAAATCTGAATATTTCTAATAAACAGCATAAACGCGAATTTCCTCCTCATCTATCCGACTGCGGCCAACTATATAATTTTTTTATTAATAGCATACCTAAGGTAAACATTGATGGTCAGGTAATAGATTTTTATTTAAATAAAACAAAAGCACATATATCAGATGTCTTCAACTTTATGCCTACGGACGAAATTGAGGTGTTGAAAATAATTTCATCAATCAAGACTAAAGCTATTGGAGTGGATGGTTTGAGTATTTCCATTATTAAATTTTGTATTCCGTTTTTGCTTTCAATAATTACCCATTTAATGAATTATTGTCTAACTAATTCCGTATTTCCCAAGTGTTGGAAACAAGCTCTTGTCAAACCTTTACCCAAAGTCACATCACCAACTGAATTTAAAGAATTAAGGCCAATAAGTATTCTTCCCGTTTTGTCAAAAGTTGTAGAAAAAATAATGGAGCGACAACTACGACAACATATTGAGCGGTTTAAGGTATTGCCTGATGTACAGTCAGGTTTTCGGAAAGGATACAGTTGCAGTACGGCATTACTAAAAATTACTAACGATATAATTCTAGCTACTGATGAAGGTAAGCTAACAGTGCTTGTTCTGCTTGATTATTCTAAGGCTTTTGACACTATCAACCATGATGTATTACTTTCAATTTTTCATTATATTGGCTTAAGTAAACAGGCTATTACTTTGTTAGCAGCTTATCTCTCAGACCGCTGTCAGGCTGTTAGTCTTAATGATAAGCAATCCAAATTTTGTAAAATTTCTTCTGGAGTACCGCAGGGGTCTATTCTGGGACCACTTTTTTTCACAATTTATACTTCGTTATTCCCATCAGTTTTGCAATCCAGTACATCCCACTTTTATGCAGACGACTCGCAAATTTATAAATCTTTCAAACCCGACGAAATTGTAGAGTCGTGTGAAGCTATAAATTTAGATCTTGAGAACCTGGCAAACATTTCTGAGCAACATGCCTTACAATTAAATCCAAATAAATCAGCTGTTTTAATTTTTGGCAAAAAAAATGACAGACAAAAACTTTCAAATTTAGTAAATATTAGGATACAAAATAAAACTCTCCCATTAGTTGATTCTGCTAAAAATCTGGGTTTAACACTTGACAGCGGCCTGCGTTTTAAGCAGCATGTGTCTAGGTGCTTGCAGAGTGCATACTGTAACCTTCGGCTTATTTTTCAAAACCGACATGTTCTAAATAAACAAATTAAAGTTATGCTGTGTAATAGCCTAGTTTTGTCTAAATTCGATTTCTGTGATACAGTTTATGGTCCTTGCTTAGATTATCAAGATAAATCCAGAATTCAAAAGCTGCAAAATTCTTGTTTACGGCTAATATTTGGGATAAGAAAGTACGAAAGAATATCACATAAACTAAAGGAAGTGAGTTGGCTTGATATGAGTAGCAGGCGTTTTTTGCACTCCGCTTGTCTGTCACAAAATTATAATCTCAGAATGTCCACCTTATCTCTACAATACAATTACATATCGTACTGATGTACATCACTTAAATTTAAGGTTCAGGGGTAGATTGAGTATACCATTGTTGTCCAGTGAGCAAGCTAAACGGTGCTTCTCTTATTCGATTGCAAAAATTTACAATGCTTTGCCCCTGGATATTAAAACTTTAACACCAGCCAGGTTTCGGTGCCAGCTTAAGAAATTACTTTTAAATTGTACGTTGCGTGCTATCTCGTAGTATCTAATGTTGTGTGTATATTTTTTCCCTCAACTTAGAATGTTTTATTTTAATTGAAATCTACGTTTTTATTTACATATGGTCTCATGTGCGGTACATAGGGCTTAGGTTTAAGTTTTTTTTTTTCTGCGGGGTTAGGTGGAAGAACGGCCCAGCTATATTTGGTAGCTGTGCTGAATCTCGCCTCGCGAAAACAAAATAATATGTGTTGTTTTTATCATTATCAATAAAGGCGATTTATTATTATTATTATTATTATTAAATACCAATTTTTGAACGGTACAATAACACCTAGACGACGTTTTAACATCCAAGATACAGATCTTTAAACTTAATCTTTCTTAAAGGTGTTTTTAGCACATAAAGTTACTACAGAATGCAATAGACGTTAGCCTGAGCATTCTGCGGTGGAATCTCCATTGGCCATTACATATCCTTTTGACATAAATACCATACATAGAAGAATTGCTAGAACTGCTCCCCGATAGTTATAAATTGTGTGTATTAACAACCCCAATTGCCCCATGCTCCTTGTAAAAATTATATAGGTTAAAATACCAATTTCGGGACGCTACCATAACTTCTAGGTAACGTTTTAAATTCCATGATACAGAGATTTAATGCTAATGTTTCTAAAAAGGCGTTTTTAGCACATTAAGTTACCACAGAGTGCAATAAACGTTAGCCTGAGCATCTTCCGCGATGGATTCGCAATTCGCCTTAGCATATCCTTCTGACATAATAACTAGATATTGAAGAATTTCCAGAACTGCTCCCCGATAGTTATTATTATGTGTATTAACACCCCTAGTTGCCCCATGCTCCGTGTAGAAATTTCCTAGATTAAATACCAATTTTTGAACGGTACAATAACTTCTAGACGACGTTTTAACATCCAAGATACAGAGCTTCAAACTTAATCTTTCTTAAAGGTGTTTTTAGCACATAAAATTACCACAGAGTGCAATAGACGTTAGCCTGAGCATTCTGCGGTGGAATCTCTATTGGCCATTACATATCCTTCTGACATAAATACCATACATAGAAGAATCGCTAGAACTGCTCCCCGATAGTTATAAATTGTGTGTATTAACACCCCTAATTGCCCCATGCTCCTTGTAAAAATTTTCTAGGTTAAAAGACCAATTTCAGGGCTCTACCATAACTTCTAGGTAACGTTTTAAATTCAATGATACAGAGATTTAATGCTAATGTTACTAAAAAGGCGTTTTTAGCACATTAAGTTACCACAGAGTGCAATAGACGTTAGCCTGAGCATCTTCCGCGATGGATTCGCAATTTGCCATTGCATATCCTTCTGACATAATAACTAGACATTGAAGAATTCCAAGAACTGCTCCCCGATAATTATTATTATGTGTAATAACACCCCTAGTTGCCCCATGCTCCGTGTAAAAATTTCCTATATTTCAATACCAATTTTTGAACGGTACAATAAATTCTAGACGACGTTTTAACATCCAAGATACAGAGCTTTAAACTTAATCTTTCTTAAAGGTGTTTTTAGCACATAAAGTTACTACAGAGTGCAATAGACGTTAGCCTGAGCATTCTGTGGAATCTCCATTGGCCATTACATATCCTTCTGACATAAATACCATACATTGAAGAATCGCTAGAATTGCTCCCCGATAGTTATAAATTGTGCGTATTAACACCCCTAATTGCCCCACGCTCCTTGTAAAATTTTTCTAGGTTAAAATACCAATTTCAGGACGCTACAATAACTTCTAGGTAACGTTTTAAATTCCATGATACAGAGATTTAATGCTAATGTTTGTAAAAAGGCGTTTTTAGCACATTAAGTGACCACAGAGTGCAATAAACGTTAGCCTGATAATCTTCCGCGATGGATTCGCAATTCGCCATTGCATATCCTTCTGACATAATAACTAGACATTGAAGAATTGCTAGAACTGCTCCCCGATAGTTATAAATTATGTGTATTAACCCCCCTAGTTGCCCCATGCTCCGTGAAAAAATTTCCAAGATTAAATACCAATTTTGGGACGCTACAATAATTTCTAGGCGACGTTTGAACATCCAAGATACAGAGCTTTAAACCTAATCTTTCTTAAAGGTGTTTTTAGCACATAAAGTTACCACAGAGTGCAATAGACGTTAGCCTGAGCATCTTCCGCGATGGATTCGCAATTTGCCATTGCATATCCTTCTGACATAATAACTAGACATTGAAGAATTCCAAGAACTGCTCCCCGATAATTATTATTATGTGTAATAACACCCCTAGTTGCCCCATGCTCCGTGTAAAAATTTCCTATATTTCAATACCAATTTTTGAACGGTACAATAAATTCTAGACGACGTTTTAACATCCAAGATACAGAGCTTTAAACTTAATCTTTCTTAAAGGTGTTTTTAGCACATAAAGTTACTACAGAGTGCAATAGACGTTAGCCTGAGCATTCTGTGGAATCTCCATTGGCCATTACATATCCTTCTGACATAAATACCATACATTGAAGAATCGCTAGAATTGCTCCCCGATAGTTATAAATTGTGCGTATTAACACCCCTAATTGCCCCACGCTCCTTGTAAAATTTTTCTAGGTTAAAATACCAATTTCAGGACGCTACAATAACTTCTAGGTAACGTTTTAAATTCCATGATACAGAGATTTAATGCTAATGTTTGTAAAAAGGCGTTTTTAGCACATTAAGTGACCACAGAGTGCAATAAACGTTAGCCTGATAATCTTCCGCGATGGATTCGCAATTCGCCATTGCATATCCTTCTGACATAATAACTAGACATTGAAGAATTGCTAGAACTGCTCCCCGATAGTTATAAATTATGTGTATTAACCCCCCTAGTTGCCCCATGCTCCGTGAAAAAATTTCCAAGATTAAATACCAATTTTGGGACGCTACAATAATTTCTAGGCGACGTTTGAACATCCAAGATACAGAGCTTTAAACCTAATCTTTCTTAAAGGTGTTTTTAGCACATAAAGTTACCACAGAGTGCAATAGACGTTAGCCTGAGCATTCTGCGGTGGAATCTCCATTGGCCATTACATATATTTCTGACATAAATACCATACATTGAAGAATCGCTAGAACTGTTCCCCAATAGTTATAAATTGTACGTATTAACACCCCTAATTGCGCCATGCTCCTTGTAAAAATTTTCTACTTTAAAATACCAATTTCGGGACGCTACCATAACTTCTAGGTAACGTTTTAAATTCCATGATACGGAGATTTAATGCTAATGTTTCTAAATAGGCGTTTTTAGCACATTAAGTTACCACAGAGTGCAATAAATGTTAGCCTGAGCATCTTCCGCGATGGATTCGCAATTCGCCATTGCATATCCTTCTGACATAATAACTAGACATTGAAGAATTTCCTGAACTGCTCCCCGATAGTTATAAATTATGTGTATTAACACCCCTAGTTGCCCCATGCCCTGTGAAAAAATTTCGTAGATTTAAATACCTATTTTTGAACGGTACAATAATTTCTAGGCGACGTTTGAACATCCAAGATACAGAGCTTTAAACCTGATCTTTCTTAAAGGTGTTTTTAGCACATTAAGTTACCACAGTGTGCAATAAACGTTAATCTGAGCATCTTCTGCAATGGATTTGCAATTCGCCATTGCATATCCTTCTGACATAATAACTAGACATTGAAGAATTGCTAGAACTGCTCCCCGATAGTTATAAATTATGTGTATTAACACCCCTAGTTGCCCCATGCTCCGTGAAAAAATTTCCTAGATTTAAATACCTATTTTTGAACGGTACAATAATTTCTAGGCGACGTTTGAACATCCAAGATACAGAGCTTTAAACCTGATCTTTCTTAAAGGTGTTTTTAGCACATTAAGTTAGCACAGAGTGCAACAAATGTTAGCCTGAGCATCTTCCGCGATGGATTCGCAATTCGCCATTGCATATCCTTCTGACATAATAAGTAGACATTGAAGAATTTCCAGAACTGCTCCCCGATAGTTATAAATTATGTGTATTAACACCCCTAGTTGCCCCATGCCCTGTGAAAAAATTTCCTAGATTTAAATACCTATTTTTGAACGGTACAATAATTTCTAGGCGACGTTTGAGCATCCAAGATACAGAGCTTTAAACCTGATCTTTCTTAAAGGTGTTTTTAGCACATTAAGTTACCACAGTGTGCAATAAACGTTAATCTGAGCATCTTCTGCAATGGATTCGCAATTCGCCATTGCATATCCTTCTGACATAATAACTAGACATTGAAGAATTGCTAGAACTGCTCCCCGATAGTTATAAATTATGTGTATTAACACCCGTAGTTGCCCCATGCCCCGTGTAAAAATTTCCTATATTTCAATACCAATTTTTGAACGGTACAATAACTTCTAGACGACGTTTTAACATCCAAGATACAGAGCTTTAAACTTAATCTATCTTAAAGGTGTTTTTAGCACATTAAGTTACCACAGAGTGCAATAGACGTTAGCCTGAGCATTCTGCGGTGGAATCTCCATTGGCCATTACATATCCTTCTGACATAAATACCATACATTGAAGAATCGTTAGAACTGCTTACCGATAGTTATAAATTGTTTGTAATAACACCCCTAATTGCCCCATGCTCCTTGTAAAAATTTTCTAGGTTAAAATACCATTTTCAGGAAACTACCATAACTTCTAGGTAACGTTCTAAATTCAATGATACAGTGATTTAATATTAATGTTTCTAAAAAAAGGCGTTTTTAGCACATTAAGTTACCACAGAGTGCAATAAACATTAGCCTGAGCATCTTCCGCGATGGATTCGCAATTCGCAATTGCATATCCTTCTGACATAATAACTGGACATTGAATAATTGCTAGAACTGCTCCCCGATAGATATTATTATGTGTATTAGCACCCCTAGTTGCCCCATGCTCCGTGTAAAAATTTCCTAGATTAAATACGAATTTTGGGACGCTACAATAATTTCTAGGCGACGTTTGAACATCCAAGATACAGAGCTTTAAACCTAATCTTTCTTAAAGGTGTTTTTAGCACATAAAGTTACCACCGAGTGCAATAGACGTTAGCCTGAGCATTCTGCGGTGGAATATCCATTGGCAATTACATATCTTTCTGACATAAATACCGTACATAGAAGAATTGCTAGAACTGCTCCCCGATAGTTATAAATTGTGTGTATTAACACCCCTAATTGCCCCATGCTCCTTGTAAAAATTTTCTAGGTTAAAATACCAATTTCAAGACGCTACCGTAACTTCTAGGTAACGTTTTAAATTCCATGATACAGAGATTTAATGCTAATGTTTCTAAAAAGGCGTTTTTAGCTCATTAAGTTACTACAGAGTGCAATAAACGTTAGCCTGAGCATCTTCCGCGATGGATTCGCAATTCGCCATTGCATATCATTCTGATATAATAACTAGACATTGAAGAATTGCTAGAACTGCTCCCCGATAGTTATAAATTATGTGTATTAACACCCCTAGTTGCCTCATGCACCGTGGCGACTTTTTAACATCCAAGATACAAAGCTTTAAACCTAATCTTTCTTAAAGGGGTTTCTAGCACATAAAGTAGTCACAGACTGCAATAGACGTTAGCCTGAGCATCTTCTGCGCTAAATTCTCCATTCAACATTACATATCCTTCTGACATAAATACTAGACATTGAATAATTATTTCATCTCCTTTTGGAACCAGATCAGCAATCCAGTTGTTATGCATGGTTGGGTTGTGAGTAGAATGGCTGTGGCTGGATTGACTGGAATGAGGACATCTAACAAGGATTCCTCTGTATCTGACTTGTTAATCGTTGTCGGATTCACTGGAACTTATCCAAATGTCTTGAGGGAGTTGGCGTTTCAGTCGCGTGTGTAAATGTCTTACTCCGAGGGAGTACGGCTGCTCCATCGAAAAACACAGTATCCAACATTTTTTGTGAAATTGAGCTGAATGTTCCTATGTAGATACTGTGTTGTCCCGCATCTTTCTAGCTAATCAGATTTGAGCTATCTATACTGGTTACGTATTTAGAGCTACCCATAAACACAGTATCTGCATGCATGTCTTCTGTTCTCCAATTCAAAGCACAGCAAGTCATTATAATGTTCGAAAGAACCAAAGAAAACACAGTATCTGGTAGTTACTGTGTTTTAGAAAAACAACGAGCAAACTTTTTTTGTCAAAATTCTGTGTATAACACAGTATCTACGAGATACTGTGTTTTGTTGCAGATCATAAATTTTGAATATTTTTATTGTTTTTGTATTTGTTTAAGTTGTCCATCATATCTTTTTGATAAAAAAAATTCGTATAGCTATCGTAAAAAAAATAATAAAGCTGTTCTTGTAGATACTGTGTAGAAAATTAATTTTATTCTCACTTCCGCCCACCCATTGGATTTCAAAACACAGTAACTACATTTTACCATGAAACTTTAGGGTTGCAAGATTTTTGGTCAGACAGTAAAAATTATACTTTAATACAGACTGCAAATATGCGGGATTTAACTTTGGGAATGCATGCAGAGTGTGGGGCCATCGATCTAAAGTGTTTCCTCGTTTCCCAAAATTTTACTCATTATCACATACTGTGTTATTCGATGGAGCAGCCGATTTGTGAGGAGTGATTCTATTGTTCTGCGTAAATGTTTATAAACAACTTTAGAACCGTGGTGAGACTGCAGTATAAGAGTTGCCTATTGTACTTGATCAAAAATCGACCTTCAGACATGAATGTGATCAGCGGTTGCAAAACAATCTTATGGGCCATTCAATTTAAAAAGCTATCAAAGGCTCCAACTAACCTAAACAAGCTAGAACGATACAGTGAATTGCTGGTGGATCGTTTGAAACCCCTGCTTCTTTACCTGGCGTGAATCCAGCTAGCTCCAGGTACAGCATCATTCAATCAGAATCAGACTGGCGGACATGCGCAGTAGGCAAGACCTTATGCTGCAGTCTGACCAGGATCCTTAGCGATGAGGTCATTTTCATAATCCTTTCTGGCTTGAGCACTGTCACATGATAACAGGTTGGAATACTCTCTGAACTAAGAAATCGTCTCCATCTATGGTTCTCAAGCAGGCATGTCAAACTGAGGATCCCTTGAGGACCATATGGGTACATTTGTGTTGTTATGAGGGCCGCACATGACAGTTAAAATCATTTAATAAAAATTATTGTAAAATTACCTTCAATTAATTACTACACTGTCCTTCGTGTGAGCCAAAGGTGTGTTTGCAAAGAGCCGCATGTTTTACATGCCTGTTCTAAAGAATTGTGATTAATTGTAATTTTTTGCTAAAGCAGTTTGTATAACAGAAGAAAATATTAGTGATTGAGTATATATCATTTCAATCATTCATTTCATAAGTGCCTAATACGAGCCCTAACAACTAATAGTTCCGATGGGCATATTTTTTAAATAAAAAGTAGACTTACTATTATTTATACCCATCGTTGCATTCTTTAGTCTTAAGGTACATAAATATAACAATATCTTGAACAACTTATTTATTAAAATTAAATTTTTATAGAAATTACAATTACAACGCTAAATTCAAATTCAAGTTCAAGATGTGCTGACAACTAATGGTTCGGACGGAGTTGGTTATTTAATAAATTAATAAGTCATAACGTCACCTTTTGCTTTTATTACGGCGTTAATTCTGTCTGGCATCGTCATGACTAACGATCTGCATTGGTCTACTGTAAATGAACTCCATATACCCTTATATTTTTCTTGTAGTTCAAGAACAGTTCATTGTGGATGATTTCTTTGGTATTGCTTTATCTTGTGCCAAACATTTTCGATAACATTTAAATCGGGGCTCTTAGATGGCCATAATAATACTTCGATGTTATGATTTTCAAACCAATTTTGACTTGTTTTGGCAGTATGGCAGGCTGCCCCATCCTGCTGGAAAATTAAGTTTCCTAATGGCTGTACGGTGTAATTTCTCAATACTTGGCAAAAGGCTATATTCCAGAATTATTTGATACTTTACAGCATTCACAGTGCCATTAATGACTTCAAAATTTCCCAGTCCTTTAGCTGACATGCAGCCCCAAATCATAATACCTTTTGGAAACTTCACACTCCTTTTAATGCAGTCCTTATGAATAGCTTCTGATTTACTGCTTATAATTCGTCTTCTATGGTCCCCAATGCAGACATCAAATTTTGATTCGTTGCTAAATATTATTCTGGACCAGTCTTTATGGGTCCAAGAACGTCTCGCTTTTGCCCACATTGGTCTAATTCTCTTTTGTTTTTTGGTTAATAGTGTTAGCCTAATTTATTCTATACAAATGGAATGTTTTAGCTCTCTAAACTAAAACACTGAAATGTGCGGTCCTACCTTATAAAACTTTAATCCAGATTTATGTATCCATCTGCGATAACATTCCCTCGATAGATTATGTATTGGTTCGGATTTCCATTGAGCAGTAATTTGTCTTAATGTACTTCGTCTCTCGTTTTTGCAAATTTTCAAAGAAGTCTTTGGTCTCGATCGGATATTAGACGACGCCTACCATCGTAATGATTTCTCCAAAGTGTTTAATTGTATCGCCAATCGTAGATTTAGCAATATTTAATTCCTTGGCTACTTTTCCCATCGATCTGCCTGTTTGATATTGTTGTACGACTATATTTCTTACTTGTGCATTTGTTGCTTTACCGCGAGCCATTTCTAAACGTATTGCTCGTACATTTGACAATAATAAACATAAACAAGTGTATTTTAATTTTTGTTTCCAAAGCCTTCTCATTATACAGCAATTTGCACCCATCCGAATTATTAGTTGTCAACGAATTTTACACTATTTGTATATTATAATACTTTTTGTACAGTTCAACTTTAAGTCAAGTTTGAATAGTGAATGAAATAGTTATTAGACATAAAAATAAAGATATAACTAAACATTAAACAAAGCAATAAGAGGATTAAATAATAATAAAACTGCCTTTATTGGAAGGTGATATGTTATGTTAGACACAAGATTATCATCGTTGGTTAGTTTAAATCAAGGATCAGTAAAATCATTCTTTAGGATCATATTAATAAACCTGGTAGAAGCATTATTAATATAGGTACTGGTACTTGTATTTCATTACTTTGGCTCAAAATTATTTGATACTTCATAGTTGGATATTAAATCAACTCAAGGAATTTAACGATTCTTGATTGATAATGTTAAATTGCCACTTATAATATGAAAATAAAATACCGATTATTTTATACTTATGAATTAAACTATTGTTCAAATTACGAACATTCAATAAATTTATTATCCCACATGTATAAATGTAGTATCTACTTGTATTTGAATATTTCTTATGAAAACGGATTGGCGAAGCTCAAAATAACGCAAAGTAAAGGTTTTTATTGAAAGAAAAATAATATTGGCTGCTACAGTTTATACGGAGACATATACCGGGTGTCCATTCTCAAAGTCGAACATAGGCAATTAACATTAGTGCATTCACTCGGTCTTCATTGAAATAATTCATTTTTCTATAGATAATTTTAACAGACGTTGGCAGAAAATATCTGATTTACGCCAACTAATTACTAATTTTTTTGACAAATGCTATCAAACTTGAAAAGCAAACCATGGCGTATTTAAAAATTTCCAAGTTTTAAATTAGTATTTTAAAATAAAAATCGCATCTTGAATATTATTATTAATATCATTTGAAGTGTAATAACTTGATCTTTCCATTGATACCATTACCTTCCTTGTAAGTTGAATTGGCGAGCAAGAATCGGCAAAAATGCTCAATACAATGTTAATCGCTTATGTTCGACTTTGAGAACAGACACCCGGTATATATATATATATGCAAAACGTCAAACTCGCCTCCGAAAGCATACGTCTAAACGATGAACTGGCCTCATTTTTGGAGGCCAGTACGAAAAATCGGAGGTGACTAGGTATCCCCATGTATAAGTGTTTCATTCAACAGATGGTGCAACAAGCATTGATTTAACAGATTTTATGGTGGAGGTGAGTTTGACAGTACACATATTCAGTTATACACTTCAGTTGGTACAGGTGATTCTAGATGGTGCGACCATTTAATACACATATACATCTAACAACGTACGCCAGTAGTACTCGCCTCTATCTATGAAACATACTGTTACGCGTCAGAGATTTGGCAAATACGCACAGGGGCATATCGCTAGTCATGGATTTAAGTAAATACAATACAACTGGACATTTATTACACGGTTCGTCAACGATGCGGGGTGGAAAATATCTCTAAAACTACGAGATTTACATCAAAATAGCTTACATGAAAGTTGTAGGTGCGAAGATGTTGCATATTACTAAAATATTTCTGATTATATAGGGTGGCTCAAAAACTGTGGGGAAGCTTCAAAGTTTTGTGTTGAAATACTAATAATTTTAATATAAATTTATATGGGTCTAACATAACTGTTTTGGATATATTACCGATTCTATGCACAAAATGCTGAACTTCAGGCGGTGCTGTTGATACTGGCAACAATTAAATGAAATAAAACGTTACCAAAACATTACGTTTTTTGTGAATTGCTTTTCGAGTGTAAAATGGTGGCTCTGGGTATTCGTGCTAAACAAGATGTCTGCAAATTTAATGATTTCAAGGAAACGCCCTACACATTTTAGTATTTTTGAAAAGATCCTTTAAAGAGATTTATTTTGATGTGTTATTGGATAACCCTAAATTCAACCGCTTTTCAACTATGCGAGTGTGAATATAAGAAAACAATGTAAGGTTCTTAAAATGCTTTATTTAAAGGAATCACAAACAAACGTTGCTAAAACGTGAACTTACACACCTGAACATACCAATCACAAAAAAAACTAGGTTTAGAAAATAAAAATTCAGCCATTGCTGACACAAAAGACCAAAAAATGCAGGAATAAATTAAATCTGAAAACTAATTTAATTTAAAAGTTTTATATGAGTTATTAGACGAAAGTTTATTGAAAGAGTTTTTAAGAAATACAGAGACACAAAGCGTGCTTAATTTACTAAGGTAAAATGATTAAATTTGCAAATAATGGAACACAAGACGAGGAGAAATAGTTGAACATTTAACGTTATTGGGTATACAGTGACTGCCAAAAAGTAAGCATCATATGGGCAAAAAATTTTTAACTTATTTAGAAAATGGCGTTTTTCGAAATTGTCAAAATCCAAAAAGTCCTATTTTTCGGAAATTAAGTAAGATTTCAATGATATTTTTTTAGAGTGTGTTAGTTTTAGTTAACTAAACAATCGCAAGTCCAGAAGACACATATTTTTCTTTAGCTTTAGCTAAAATTTAATTTTTCAATTTTAAATATTTTTAAGTTTCACGTACCAAGACTTAATTTTAAAGTTAAAATTTTTTATGTAAAGACTAAAGATTTATAATTGTAAAAAATAATATAAAATGTTAATTACTCGTTTAAATTTTTTATTATTTAACGAAAAGTGATATGTTCGCATGATTTTTACATTTTTGATGCAATATGCTTTTTATGAGAAATATTCTTCAATGATAATTAATATCGATTTAAATGGCTTCTAAAACTCTAATCTAACCTTGTTAATGAATTACTGTTACAAAAATCCTGTAAACGTTCTTTTACAGCTGTCTGAGTGAGATCTTTTAGTCATCTTATTTTTAAGTGTATTTCGCCCCCCTACAAAATGAAAAATATTAAAACATGAACATGTCACGCTATTTATTGGTGAGGTTAGTCGTATTCTACTAGATCTCCAATAAAATAAGCTAAGTTTTTGTTGATTTTTAATATAATTAGTTAATGTTGATAACGGAAGTAGATTTGTCTTCCGAATTGTTCATGCTTTAATATTTTTCTTTTTGTAGTGTGGCGAACTACCCATAAAAATAAGATGGTTATTGAAGCGCCACAAGAAGTTTCAAAGATTTTTTAGAACATGTAAACTGGAAAGAAAAAATTCTTCTCATTTAGACAACTGTAAAAGAATATTTACAGGATTTTGTCACTGTAATTCATTAACAGGGCTAGATTAGAGTTTTTCGAAGCCATTTAAATAGATTTTAATTTGAATTCATAAAAATTCTCCTAAAAAGCACATTGCATTCAAAACGTAAAAATTATGTGAACATATCACTTTTCGTTAAATAATAAAAAACCTAAACGAGCAATTAACATTTTATATTATTTTTTACAATTGAAAATCTTTAAAGTCTTGAGATAAATTTTAAAATTAAGTCTTATGTGAAATTTTGAAAAATACTTTAATTAAATCTTAGCTAAAGTTAAAAAAAAAGTGTTTTCTGGCCTTGAGATTTCTCAGTTAGCTAAAACTAACACACGCTAAAGAACGCACTTTCATTGAAATCTTACTTAATTTCCAAAAAATAGCGCTTTTTGGATTTTGAATTTTGAAAAATGCCATTTTCTAAATAAGTTAAAATCACTCGGTATATCTGATAGGAGCTAAATAGGTTTTTGGACAAGCACAAATTATTGTCTTAAAAGGTTCTTTTGAAAAATCAAAAATAAAAAACTTTCCCATATGATGCCGACTTTTTGGAGGTCACTGTATAATTTTGATGTATTTGTTTGCTTTTTTTCAAAATCAGACTTCATGTTGATTATTTCTTGTATCTCCATGACTGGATTTTTATTTTCTAAATCTGGTTTTAATGTTCTGTTCGGAGAGATTTATATTATTAATTTAACGGTGGTTTTTGTTATCCCTTGAAATAAAGCATCTCAATTCTTTGCTTTTACTTCCCTCGTATAAAAGACGAAGAAAGTATTGTAATCGAGAAAAAACTACCTTCTGAGATTTCTTCAGATCTTCACTTCCAGGGTCTCTAGATATCGAAGAACAGCTTTTCTCAATTTCGTCTGTCTGTCTGTTGCCGGAATAATTCTAAAACTAATTTTTGAAGGAAGACGATATTTTGCATGCATATTATATGTCTACCTGGCATAAAATCGAGAAAAATTGAGAGAAACATATACAGAGTGAGCAAATAAAAAAAATAAATTCTTCCTATTTTTGCTTTAACTCCAGACCTAATATTTAAACGAAAGTAATCATTTGCACATATCTCAGGTTTTTGCACTTGAAGAAAAAGGGCATATTGGGACACAACATATAGGTACAGTGTGAGCACTAAAAAAATGGTTATTTATTTTTGCTTTAACTTAGAAACAGATGATAGTAATTTACGATACAAGTGCGTAAACCTGGTCTGCCTCGCGAGTGACTAAAGATGCTTTACGCATGTGTATCGTACAATATTTTATCTACGATATAATCTAGAAAACACGGTAAATAAAAAAAAAATTAAATATAAATTAGGATTACTAGCAAACGGTCGTAATTTTGCGTGGTTAAACATTTTAAAACACATTGCTACTAACGACGTGCTTTATGAAATCTTTTAAATACTTTGCTACTGACGAGGTAAACTAATGAAAATATGTTACTAAACAGTCGTTTTGCAAACTTAAAACTGCCAACTAAAAGTCAATTTTACACACTGTTGTAGATAAAAGTAGTAATTAACATATAGCTCAGGCTTTACACTTGATGAAAATGGGACCCAACAGATACAGGGTAAATGTTTTAAAAGTCAAAATGGGGCAACATAAAGTGCGTTCTGTGTAATAGAGCCATGAATTGCACAGATCCGAGAGATCCTTCATGCAACAGTGGAAGACACACGTGGAACTGAAATCACATTCACAGAAGATGTAGTTTGAATCCCACCACCGGTAATGTTATTTTTATTTGAAAATTGTTTCAGTATTATTAGAAGCGTGAAGACATTTTTACCCCATAAGTTTTTGGTAACGTTTTCTTTCATTGAATTGTTTTCTGTTACTTACAGCAGCTTGCTGGAGTTCACCATTTTTTTTGCATAAAATCGTTAATATCTCCAAAACCGTTGGCAGTAGATCCATACAACTTTATATTAAAATTATTAGCATTTCAATGGAAAACTTGTAAACTACCCAAATATCGAGCCTTCTATTTAAAAAAAAAGTAAGTTTAGGTCGCCACTGTACCATTTATAACCAAACCTGCGTGATGTGCACCGTCTTCGTACCTCGTACATTTTTTTATATATTAGACTCAGATGCCCTATTTGTTCAAATTCCGAAATGAATTTGGCCAATGCTGCAACTGAGCAAATTAATTCGGCAATGGGGCAACTCTAGGTCTGAGTATTCCATTTCGGCAAGTGAGCGAATTCGGCATCTGGGAGTACCTATACAAGCGATTTTTATGTCACTCTCGCAGGTTTAGAAATATCGCCGCAGGAGCAATTGATAAGACACGTCTGCAAGAGTGCACACAGTAACATTTCGCAAATAGTTCTTCAAAGCTAAAAGGTACATTACATTTATTTGAGTACCGTGGCCCCAGCCAATTGCTAATATAATAGTTTTTCGAAATATGTCAATTCAGTTGGAAAAAAATGATTGTGGCAATTTTGTTGGTTGTTTTTTCAGAGTTGTAAGTAACTCATTAATTCTTAACTCAAATATTATATTGCAAGGTTTCAGTAACTACAAGGTAGCTGATTTAATTAATCTATTTGTAGTCACAGACCAAGAAAGAGAAAGTTTGTAGTAACATAGATATGTTAGGTACCTACAAGAAGTTATTAACACAAAAGAATGCCATCGGCGCGATGTTTAGATACGTCATCACGTTCGGCGTGACACACTACTTTTATTCCCTCGGCAAAAGAACAGCAACATTGCTGGAGGTAAGTAGGTCGACTATGTATCACTGCGATATACAACGGGAGACCACATTGCAGTAGTGTAGTCGGAGATGAGTTGCTATTTTGTGTGCACCATTTTTTTGTATATCTCAAATATCGAAATTCCTTACCCCTCTCTTGATGCTTTTGTTCAGATAACCTTATTTAAGAGATTGACGAGGAATACACATGGAAAAACATGTTCCTTGACATGGAGGCGTGGGTGTCTGTTTCATGTTCGGAGGCGAGTAAGATAGCCATGCGCATATATATATATATATATACTTGGCTGTACATTCCTTAAGGAATTGTAGCCGCTCGTTCTCTTGAGCTCTTGTAAGTCATTTCTTGTGGTGAGTTAGTCCACGTTCTTCTCTCCTTGACATAGAAAATATAATATTTTTTATTTTGAATATATAACAAACGTATTCTATAAGTACAGTTAATAAAATCAACTACTACTTAATTACATTTAAAAATTTTAAAGCTAATCATATGCAAAGCTAGTATTTACAAAACAGTTATACTTTTTTCTGGTTTCGAGCTTTGCATTGTTGTTTACACAGCCCTACACATCCACATCCATAGCTTTTGTAGGGAGCTCTACCTTTGATATTTCCCCTAAAACACGTATTTTTCAAAAATGTTCAAAGTATGTATTTAAGGACTTACCCAGGCCCATAATTGCACACATAGAATTTCCTATATTTGAGTTTTATCAAAGGATCCTCAGTATGTGCATAACCACAACCAACAGCAGTTGTTGTTGCCCATACGAGCTAAAAATAATTTAACAAAATGAAAACTGGCTGAGATTATGGTATTTTGTAAGAGGAAAAAATTAAATCAGAAGAAATAGAGAATTGATACAACAGGAAACTTGATACACATTCAAAATTTCACTAAGCGGCATTTTAAATTTTCAACTGACCAATAAGGACAAAGGTGGGGTGCTACATTAGACACTATAGCAGTGCAGCGACGGTTCGGCCATTAGTTATCAGATGGCCAGAGTGACACATGTATCAGCCCAAAATTTGTTGATTCTGTATCGAGAATTAAAACTAAAGTGATTCACACAATGGCCGGAAAACGTCTGTGGTGCAAGAGAAGGCCATAAACTAAAATGTGACACAAAGTGCAGTGTTAAATCAGCTAACAAGTGAAATTCGCGATGTGACAGATCTGTAACGTCAAATATGATTTGTGTCGTCAAGTTGAACAATCAAAACTAACGTATCTAAACGTTCACTATGCAATTTCCAACACAACCGGGGTTATATCGTAAACGCAGGAATAAATCAAGCTCAGTCGACAAATACAGTCCTAAACACTTGAAAAGGGAAAGTTCTTTTTGAGAGAAGATTTTAACCTCTTGTGCTACAGTAGAGCAAAGGGAGCTTAGCTGGACAATCCTATTGTACTCAAAAGAATAGGGAATGTCCCTTCCATTCAGGCGCACCATATATAAAGGCAGTAGCTTAGTTATTGAGATCACTTTTTACTTTGAATTTTACTTTCACGTAACATCAGTTCACTTCATTCACTTCGAGTAATATCACTCAACTGAATATCACGTGATCGGCATATTGCGACTTGTACGCATTTTGCTGAGTCGAGGACCAAGGTTAGTTTCCAAGGTCTTTATTTAATAATTAATTCAGTACCGAAAACCAGGCTACTCACAATTCATGTTTGTATTGTAAAGTAATATTAACGAATTTGTATATGTTGTATTTTGTTCGTGTGTTCTAAAAAAATAAAAGGAATATTATTATTTTCCACAAACGGTTGTATTTACTGAACTTAATTCCACAGTAATAAACAACATAATAGTTCCAGCGGAAACCACAAAAGCGTAACCCGCGACTAAGAAACCAAACATGCATCTAAAGCAACATCAGCAGAGCATGGCCAAACTGAAATAATATAATCTTAATCAGCGTTTATTTTATTTTGATTGAAATAGTGTGTAACAGTATGTTGTACTGTAAACACCCTGGGGAACTTCATTCCCTCATTTTTGGTATTTTCCAAGATTATATGACTCATGGTGCCCTGTGGGATCAGTTGCCGCAACTCACCCAGTAGGTGAATGACTGTTGAAAAGTTTAGCGTTTTTGAAGCGTTTCACAAAAATTGCAAAATGTTCAAAGAATAAGAAAGTCTTACTGATTATGGACAATCGCAGTAGTCATATCTCTCCAAAAGGGTTCAATTCCTGCAAAAACAACGGCATGTAGGAACACCTTTACTCATACGAATATAAAAACGGATTTGTTTTAATCCTCAAATGGTTGAGAATGATGAATTTATGTGTTCGAAGGTAACAAATCGGCCAGAAATAAGACAAGATACTCTTTTAGAGGTTCATCAGAATCAGGCGCGTAGGAGCCACGGGGGCCACGGGGGCCAATGGCCCCCTCAAATAATTTTCAGAGGGGCCTGGCCCCCTCAAAAATATCTGTTTCTAGTTTCATCATAATTTATAATTTTACGTATTTCTTGCAACCACTAACATGAACATATATGTACTTGAATTGTAATTAAAACCCGCGTCTGTAAATCGCGTTATTTTTTATTGCCGCCGAGTGAACAATATTAAATTTCACTATTTCAGAAAGTAATCGGTGTGGTCGGATATAATTGAAATGAGACTACTATAACAACACTTTTCTTATAGGGTATTTGCCGTGCAACTGCAAGGTTGCCTACTATTAAGATTTCAACCGCCGTTTTGAACAACCGATTGGCGCGGGTTTGATAATAGTTATATACTATACAAGTGGGATAACAGCATCATTAATATACGTGTGTGTAAGCACACAAGTATATTAATGATGCATTATCACACATGTATTGTACAAAATTTTATCTACGACTGCCTAAAATTGAAAAAAGTGCATTAAGAGAAATGTCAGATGTCATTTTCAAAAATATTTTAGTAGGCAAATGTCATTATGTCATTCGACACTATTTCAGTTACGCAATGAAGTCATTACACAACTCAGTTGCGTAATGAAACCATTACATAACTGAGTGGTGTAATGAGCGTCATTACCTAACTGAAATAGTGTCAAATGAGTGACGTAATGCGTTACTTATCCCGCTGGAGTAGATAAAATACATTTATTGATTTATTATGTGGAACATTAGTAGGTGCTTTACCAACTAGAATTTCTGATTTTGGTACAGGTTTCTAAATGATCCTTTATCTAATAGACTTGTCTGTCCGTCCGTCCGTCCGTCCGGGACGCTGTTTCAGCAGCCAAACCGTAAGAGATAGGGAAAAAAGTTATTGAAGTTATATGTTTGGAATGGTCATGTCAGCTCAGAAACCGAATTTCAGTCACGTGACACTTCCGGTTTTCGAGAAATCACAAAAAAGACCGTTTTTTCAAATAGAACGCGTATTAAATAAAAATGTTTCAGTGGCCAAACGGAGCTGCGACCCTCTGCGCCTTAAAACGTCGATCGGTTAGGCAACCACTTTGACACCTTCCAGGTCTAGGTACAGTTTTTATTTAATACGCGTTCTATTTGAAAAACGGTCTTTTTTGTTTTTTTAAATGAGACATTTGTCTCACTGGATTGCTTGTAGTTTCTTAATTGAATTTATTTTTGTATTTGTGTTTTATTATTTTTAATCTTTATTTATACCCTTTTTATTTTTCGGAAACTCGTTTCTATATTTATTTAAGTTTGCTTATTCATGTGTATTCTTTGCTTATGTGAAAATCTGATAATAAACATTGTTCATTGTTTAATTAATTTTTTTATGGTACAGTGTTTTTTTTAAATAAAATAGCACTTATTAAGTAACCAGTGACTACAATATACTATTATAGTATAAAGCTAAAAATTGATAATCAGGAAATCAGAAATATTATAGCTCGTATTAATGGATCAAGTTAGAAGTGTAAGTCTTTATTGAAAATAGAATGGCCCCCGCAGTCTAGAAAACGCTCCTACGCGCCTGATCAGAATCAAAACTATAAAGAACCTTCTCCACAGAGCAATGAACTTCCCCTCCTGAAGGTTCGCCTGGAATGCTTGAGAATAATAAATTCGCAAACAGTGAACCTGGTCCATTCAGTTTAAATTTGAAAAGCCTGAAACAGATATGACTTCTGCCAAAAGCACACCAGACAAAAACTACTGAACGTTACACAAAGAAATAAAAAAACCCCCATAGCAAGGGAAGATTTTTTAAATTATTATAAACAAAATAATTATAAATGAAACCTAAAATACCAGTGCGCATAGTGCTTACAATTCTAGGATCCCGGACAAATTTTGTCCGCTATTGATCTAAAAAATATATTTTTTCGGTATTAACATATTCCTATAAAAATTACATTTTATAAAAATATTTAATACAGTTAAAAATTAATTATGTCGCATAATGTGGCCAATAAATCAAAATGTATCTACACATAGATTGTTACGTGTAGAATACGCCGCCTTTCTTATTTTCCAATATGAATGGTATTTTCCCTCGCGCCGCTTGTCTGGGACATTTGGCCGAGATAACCCCCTTGTGCTTTTATCTGGGGAAAACAGACTGCAGGCTTGGACGTGCTCTTCTTCGCTGGCAGCTTGAAACGAGCAGTTGTGTGGCGTCGCAAATTACGAGCTTCGGGGATGTTTTAATAAGGGTTTTTGGTTGGATCTATGTGGTGGTGATATGCAAACCTCACGTTTTCGTGGCTTTGGGACCCCGAGCTCATTAAAGGAAGCTTTTCCTACGTTTTGGCGGATTTTGTTAGTGATTGCATCCACGAGCTGTTTCTTATGTCCCCAAAATCACCTGGGGTGAGTAGCTAGACGCGTTAGGGCTCCTGGCTTTGTGTATTCTATTCGGACCTCTTTTCCTTTTACAGCATGCAGTATCAGGTAGAATTAATGCCGGTTTTTAATTAGTGGCGTCAGCAAAATTGTCCGGCCCGGCCGCCGCTCATTTGTCCCGTGTTTACGGCGACGTGCTGCAGGTCCCGTAAGTTGACAGTGTTGAGCCTACACGGAGCCGTTTTCCCTTGTCGCTACCACCAATTAGGGCACAAGAAGGATCCGTATTAGGGGGGGTTTTATTTAACCTCCGAGTTGAGCGCCGTTTTGCGCTGAGAAAACACCAGCTACGGCTGCAGAAACTTCTCGGCCGAAAGCTCGAGAACCGCTTTCAGTTTGCTCCAAAACTGGAGCCCAGGACCTTTTGCGACTAATGTAGCTTGCGAAGCTGTTTTATTTTAACATGTTGTAAATTGCTGTTTGTGTGTCAGAAAACTGTGAGTATATTAACGCATGTAATTAATTAGTTTAGAGCGATTCTGCAATCTCGATTTATGCTATTTGTGTGTTAATGATTGTAAACGTGTATTGTGTTACTTCCACGAAATTAAATGATCTAATTATTGCCAGTATACAGGGTGAGTCAGTTACGGTTTGATTGCATTTATTTGGAGCTGTCTTTCGGGAAGTGTGTTATAGCCTGGGTATTGAGTTTACAATTTCTCGTTAGATCACCGGGGTGTATTCGCCGTTATTTCAAAAATTGTTGGCGCTCTGGGCATTCAGTAAATTATTGTTCTACCGTTTCATTTTCATCTTAAGAACTACACGACTCCGATAACGCTGAGCTGGCGACCGGCATTTGCACCTAAGTGTACCTAATTTTTGCTGCCTTGGAAGATCGCCCAGATTTTAATTTAAAAAGGCCTAACAGGATATAATGTAAAGTGAAAACGTTCTGAAAGAGGCTCATCAATATACTACATAACACACATAATATGTGTAAATGAAACACTCCTACTCCAAAATTTACAGAATAATATGCAAGCTACCGCACTCATTGTCGGCACGTTTGAAGTTCGGAGATGTGACGGTTTGTTGAAATTCCGAGAAAACTATACTAAATTTTAAGTAAGCATGCAGCACTTGGAACTAAGTAGTAATTATAACTATGGCTGTGATTGTTTGAAACAAAATAGGTAAGTATTACAACCACCTGAAAATCAAATATTATTTCAAAGATGTGAATTTGACATTCGATATGAATCTTCCTAAAAATATAAAAGAAAAACCGATAAATATTGGACTCTGAGGAGAAGTGTAGTATAAACAAGATCCATATGCGTTTCGATAACGGTTTTATTGGGTTATGTTTTTCTAGTGTGAGTTTCAATTTAGAGCACCACCTACTGCATTCTTACTTGAAATTTAGTATAGTCATTGGCGCCTTGTAGGAATATACTCAGTGGCATACAATTATTTATTGACCAGTGCACTAACAAATGTGGAGTGGGAAAGAGCACTTTCTGCGGCCGGTCAAATCTGCACAAAAATACGGTCCTGCATTAATGATGAAACCATCGATTGTTTGTGCTCTTTGAGAGCACGTTTTAACAAAGAAATTAATATTTTTTGGACAATTTTAATTTATTTGTTAGTTGGTTTATTAGTTACACATAAAAAACCATTTTGTTATGTTTATGAATTTATTATTTGTTATATTTTTCATCTACTTTATTTATTTGTCTAACTTATAAAGAAAAAATGAAAAAGTGTTGAGTTAATGAAATTCATTTTGTAGTCAACATTAATTTTAAAAATAAATTTATGTTTTTTGGATATTATTTTATATGTCATAAGTAGGTAAAAATCTAATAAGTAAATCTTCTAATAGTAATACCGGTATTAAACATTTTGAATACCAAATACCGATATCAAGATTTTGGCCCAGTATTATAAGCACTAAGTGAGTATATACACAAGAATAAGGTACAAAAGAATAAGGTAGCTCTCAAAGATAGGTATTAAGATATTTTTATGAAATCTGGTAGCCTGATTATAAGTTTTAATACCTATGTTTTATTAATCAACCCTCTCTAGTCTTCCCTCACTATACATAACACGGCAAAAGAGAACTTGGTAGCGTTGTAATAGTAGTTTATGTTCAAAAGAAACCCTAAAAAGGTTCCAAATTACGACCTAATAACAGGAAAGGTTCTACAGGAAACGAATAAAGGTTATAAAGCAATGGAAAGCAAAGGAATTGCTGATTGGATATGTGAACCTATCATAGGTAAACATAAATCACCGGTATCGTTTTATTAACCTAACATAAATATGTTCAGTAAGTACTGTGCTAGTAGTATAGTGTATAGTACTATTAAATTTAAGAAGGCGCACGCAGATTTCTTACTACTATAGCCGCTCTTTTCTACGCATGGATAAATTTGTTATTAGATTAAAAAAGGACCCCAAATCCGTCGATACAGCATCTTCTGATTTTAAAATTCCTTATGAAAACCCTGAAACTGCTGGAATTTCCTAAAAAGAAACCGATGACTGTGCGGCAAATACAGGATCTGCTTCACAAATCACTGATGATCACTCATTAAAAATGATCAAAAAAGGTTAAGAAGGGGCGATCTTTCCAAGTAAAGTGGAAAGACACCTTCAAATGGTTGATTTATAAAGAAAATATTTCAAAAGTCTTTAGCGAGGTCTGTCAGGATATCTATGTGAAACATAAAATCCCTATTCTGGCTAAAGATTCCAGCTTGTCATATAAGGTATTTGTAGAAGATGGATTTAATTATTGGAATAAAGCTATTGAGAGATTTAAATCACACGAAAATACTGAAATGCACCGTAATGCAATTCTTGCAATGTCAGCAGTTGATAAAGAGGTGAGAGTGGCAACCTCTCTTTCTAAGTCGAAACTGCTTGAAATAATAGGCTCTATCAAATACTTGGCAATTCAAGGACTCGCATTACATGGCCATACTGAAGAAAAGTCTAACTTTATTCAACTGTTAGGTTTGCGAACTGAAAATTCTCGTGCACTTAAAGTATGGCTAATTAGAAGTCACAACAAGTGGATATCACATGATGTAATAAATGAAATACTGGACATTTTAGCCAACAATGTACGAGAAAATATTCTAGATAAAATTAGAAATATGTTTGCCATCATCGCGCATGAAACCACTGATCTATCTAAAAAAGAGCAACTCTCAGTTTGTTTTCGAGTAGTAAGCGAGGCCTTAGAAATACACGAATGTTTTATAGGACTGTATGAAACACCATTCACAGGCGCACAAATGCTGTACAAAGTGATAAAAGACGTTTTACTAAGATTCAAACTGAGTATAAATTTGTTAAGAGGTCAGTGCTACGATGGCGCGGCGAACGTAAGTGGTGCACTTACTGGTTTACAAAAACGAATCTTAAATGATGAACCATGAGCTCTATACATTCATTGCATGGCACACTCCTTAAATTTAGTAGTTCAAGATGCGTTTAACGGGATACTTAAAGTAAGAGACTTCTTAGCAACTGCAAAAGATATTTTAAACTAGGTATATTAGGGACTCGACAAACAGGCTTGAAATTTTTAAAATATTAAAACAAACACTGAAGACTCTGGATCATCGCCCTTAAGACCATTTTGGCTTACGAGGTGGTGTCTTTGAGTTATGTCACTAAAGTCGATCTTTGAGAACTATAAAGAAATTGCCCAGTTTATGGAAAAGCAAAGTCAAGATAATAGTGAAGCTAGTGCCAAAGCAAGGGGTTATTTGGATAAGTTGGTATCTTATGAATTTTTCTCTTTACTTACAATTGTAATAAATATTGTAACGATCATGCTGCCGGTCATTGCCCCGGAATTATGACCCAGTGCCCCGATTGTTCTGGAACCTCGAGAAGCGACCTTGCGGTCAGGCGGCTGCGAACGCGTAAGCCACAGCCGCCGGCAGACAGCCTTGGAGCCGGCTGCGGGCGTATGAGTCATCTTCCAGATCGATCGAAAGCGGCCTCGGTGGTTAGTTCACGCGGTGCGTCACCATTTGCCGGAAAAATCCAGCAAGCCCGCTAGGCTCCCAGAAGAAATTATTCCGCGAATATAAATACACGCCGTTGGAGTTCTAATTCAGTTTCCATCAGACTTGAAGCGCGCGTGATATAAACGAGCCGTGTGAAATAAATAACAAATAAATACAACCATATAGATCCTTACTGTTAAGCTGTATATAAATAATTATTAAATAGTGTATAGTTGTTAGAAATAGTGCCTGTAGCTTATAAGTAATTCTGCCTTCATAATTCTTGTATTTTTAAATATTCATAATTAATCATAGTAAATAAACGTTTAAAACCAAAAGCGTCGTATAATTTTTAAATAGCCCGAACGGTAAAAACATAACAATATCTTTGATAATATTGAAGAAGTAAATGCTAACATTCAGAAGGTTAATAAAAATGTAGCAAAAATATGAAAAGTATAAGCTGCCTTAGCAAGTCTCTTGAACAAATCCGCAAATCATTTCCGACCCTTTGGAGGTCTATTTATGAAGACAGATGTAAATATGAAGTAGACAAGCCTAGTCTACTAAGGAAGAGGAAAGTTCTCATAAAACTAGGTGGTTTTAAGAACCAATATTTTGCGAACACACCGGAAAATTTCTACAGAACTTTATATTTTGATATTATAGATACCTGTATGCAAAGTATTAAAAGTCGTTTGAAATCGGAAGGTATCAAAAGGATAATTGAATTAGAAACGTTTTTGTTAAAAGAAGAGGATACCGATATAGTCAGAAAATATTACCTCGAAGATTTTGATCACGACAGATTACAGTTGCATAAAAAAATTTTTTTTGATGTTACAAAAGATCATCCTTTGAAATCAGTATTAGAAATAATATTGTATTTCAATCAGAATACCCACCTAAAGGAATTATTTTCAAAATATTTTAAAGTCGTTGAATTGTTTTTAACTATTCCTGCAACATCATGTACGTCAGAAAGGAGTTTTTCTGGCTTAAGATGCCTAAAGACTTACCTGAGAACTACCATGACACAGTCACGTTTGAATAACATTGTTATTTTAAACATTTATAAAGATCTTGCATGGAAAACTGATGACGAGCAAGTTGCCACCATATTTATTTTAAACAACCAAAGGCGACAAGTTTTTATGTAACCGGCTGAGATTTTGTTCATTTTACAGTTTTTCTTAAGTTATTGTTATTATTTTTGAGATATTAGAAACAAGAAACCAAAGTTTTGTTTAGTTAAGGTTTTGTTATATGTTTTTTATATTTTTCATATATACCTAATATTAGATGATTTTTGAGGCTTCACGGCCATTGTCATTAAGTAACAAACGACTTCCGGGATTGGACCGTGTCATGATTGAGATCGAAGAACTCAACGTTTCGCCCACTTCGTAAGGGGCTTCATCAGGAGGAAAAAGCAAAAGAGCACGGTAACTCAACGTGTTAACCACGCCAGAGGCGAAACTCTTTGCAAAGGGAAGGGACAGAAGAGCACGGCAACTCAACATGTTAACCACGTCAGAGGCGTCCCTTCCCTTTGCAAAGAGTTTCGCCTCTGGCGTGGTTAACACGTTGAGTTACCGTGCTCTTTTGCTTTTTCCTCCTGATGAAGCCCCTTACGAAAGTGGGCGAAACGTTGAGTTCTTCGATCTCAATCATGACACGGTCCAATCCCGGAAGTCGTTTGTTACTTATACCTAATATTGTTCGTTTTTACGTCTTTTGTGTTGTATCTATAACTTTATTTTGGTTCCATGATAAATAATTGAACATAAAATCCATTCCCACGTATCCATTGAAGGAGAGAGGTGGAAGGCAGAGCACCCAAAGCAATTTTGAAAAACCGGCGCCTATGATTGAAAGGTATCGAAATAAAATGCTACAAGCTATAGCGAATGTGTCTTGGTATATATCTAACAAAGTGATTTATATGTACCTACCCTCAATTGGAGGAAACCAAAAAATGCACTGATAGGTAGCTATACTAAGCAGGTGGAAGTACACTCTAACAAACCAATTAATAATTTAATAAACAAACTAGATGAACTCAAAGATAGAAATGATTTAAGCTGTCAGACCTGATCAGTAGGTTTAACTAAATACCAATGCACAATTGTGGCCACTTAAGTTATAAAAAAAATGAGTAAAAAAATGCAAGCAGTGTAGTGTTAAAAGCACTTAGATGCTGTCTTTCACCTGTGTATAGTGCCCTGTGCCTGAAGAGAAGCGTTTTCCATATTTATAATTTTTGGCTTCATTAAACCATGATGTAATTGCCGAGGTCCAGTTTGCACCTTTCTTATATGCTGTTGAAAAAGTCTCTGCCAAATTTTGGCCTACATGAGACCAACGATCTTAAATAATTACGATATCAATAAACATTTCGTCCAAGTTCAAAGCTGTTACTCACCATCTTTTACCTTTTGGTGTTTGAAAATCATTTTATCTGCAATCTGTTGAGCTTCCTTTGCTAAAAGGTCATCCCAGCACTATAATTTACCTACTTAAAAAAATTGTGGGCTACAAAATTGGTACTTACAAGTTCCATCATGTCCACAGCGCCTGGTTGGCCAGGAAGCCTACCTCTAGCTACCTGTGATCGATATTTATTATGAACATCAACCACTTTTATTATCTCATCTTTGGTAATATGATTATCTGCAATTCAATTAGTTGAGCTTGAGATATTTTGAACTGCAAAGGTAAATAGATACCCAATAAATGTGATGCTTCTAACACTACAATCACCTTAAACACTGCAACTACAAAGTATGATAATTTTCTCATGATAACTGCCAAGTTTAGTCTGATAATGTGCTCGTTCACTACTGTAGAACAGAATAGATTTACTGCTCATTGATATATGCTCGAAAATGTTTATTAACGGTTATTGATTAAGCATAATTGCTAACAACACATAATTAAGTTATTCCATTTTAAATGCTTCCTGATAGTTATTGTAGCATGCAGAATCACAATAAAATTTAATATTGTTTCTTATTTTTGCACTGCAGTACACATTTGCATGCTAGTAAAAATGCAATTTCGTAGTAACCATTATTAATAAATGTGAATACCTACCTAAAATATTTTACTATTTATAAAGACCTATCATGGTATATTATCGTATTTAATTAAATCATGTAGTTACAATGGCTCTTTGCCTATAAACAATGAGTTTTATATATAAAACAATGACCATGATGTCCATAAATGACACCATAAAAAAGTTATTGTTAGAAATCAAACAGCAGAGGAAGAATTTTAGTGCAGTGTGAATTAAATATTTTGATAATAAACATTGCAATAACTTTAACCTGCTTAGGAGTAACAGAATTATTATAGCCTATTGAAAAAAAATCAATACTACGTAATACACGAAGTACCTTTAAAAAGTATTTGTTTTCAGAATTTGTAAAGTGAAACATCGCACATAAAAAAACTCGTAGCTTTACATTTACAGTTACATCTATATTTTAGTACCTACTTACCTTGCCAACCACCACTAGTTACTTGCAACTACTATTACATTTTCTTAGCAATACTATTTAAAGGGTACAAAGCACAACATCTCCAGTTCTACTCTCTGCAGTCTAAAGTCTGAATAGTAGGTACCTACCTAAAATAAGAATACATATATTTTGTCATCGTTTGATAACAATGTAGCAAACTACCCCTCTCATATTTTTTAGTTTTCTTGTTATATTAAATTTAAATGGATTTCAGTTCTAATTTTAAATAAAAGACATGATTTTTGAAAAAATATTCTATTTTTTTTATTAAGAATAACAAGTTATTTTTAAGTTCGATACTGGATTTTTTTCTCACGACCAACTAAGTTACGGCTTGGTAATGTATGCTTGAGGGGTTGAAGGCGGGAATGTCTGGGGGGCCCTTTCTGAGCCTTTTCGTTAGTTAGTAGCGCAATGAGTGGGCATGAGATGCACTCTTCTGTTGCGCAATGTATTATTATCGAGTTTCTAACCAATGAGGGGTTTAAACCATTTGAAATTTTGGGAGGACTTTGTGCTCAGTTTAGCAAACCAACCCTTTCACAGACCTGTGTTTATCTTCTTCTTTTCTATCCCTTATACCCCTTTTCTATCCCTTATACCCTAATGAGTTGGGTCATCTGTCCACTTCTGGAATTTCTTCCTATTTCGTGCCAGTCTTTTTAATTCTTTTATATTTTTCCCCTTTCTCTCCGCCATATTCTTGATGTTATCCATGTTAACCTTGGTCTTCCATTTCCTTGTTTCCCTTCTCTTTGTGCTTCCATTATTTTCCTTGGTATTCTCTCTTCAGCCATTCCAACCACATGCAAATACCATCTCAGCTATTTTCTTTGTAGAGTTTCTACTAGAGGTTCCAGTTCTAGCTCTTCCCTAATTACCACATTTCTAATTGTATTCCTTTTTGTTCTAAACACTACTCTTTTAATGTATTTTATTTCTACTGTTGTAATTTTACTTTCTTGTTGATCTTGCATTGGCCATATTTCTGCTTCATATTTTAGAGTTTGATAAATTGATTTGTCATCGATTAGCGTCACAATGCCATCTTTATTGTAGAAAAAATCATGCATAAACATCTACTTTATAACAACGAAATAAGCATAAAAGATCATTCAGATTTATTTATCTTAATATGAATTCTACAATTCAAATTTCCAGATATTGTGATACCCGACATCGATGTACTAGCAGTAGAAAGGATACAATCACTTGTTGAAGAAATATTTCTAATCTGTCCACTAGCAACTCCAAGGGTTCAGGCATTCTTGTTTTTATTTTTTAGCGAATCTGTAATATATTCCTCAGCAACAGCATCATTCTTCCAATCTTCATGTTTTTCATTGGTTCTAATATCTGCTAAAATTGTAGCGGATGTTCTCCGAAAGGAGTGACACATATACTCAACAGGATTAGAAATTTCCAGATAAGTGGCGATCTTTCGAGGAATCTGGCCAAATGTGTTAATGCCAATCGGATTGCATGTACATCTTCCGCAATTATAGAATAAAAGAACTTCTCAATTTTCACATTTTTTGGTCTTAAACTCATGTACTTTTAATAAGATCAGTATAATTCACTGTGCCATCATCATTCACAATCGTAAATATCCTGGTTCTGTGAGTCTTTGTGTCCTTGATATAAACGACCAGTATGGAGCTTTCCTCCTTGACATCACCAATGCATAAATTATGAAACTCTGCACGTCGACAAGCCTCAAACAAACCAAAAATTGCAACCACCTACAAATAAAATTTTTACTTCCTTTTACAATAAAGGAAGTATTGGATTCACCACAAAAATTCGAAGTTGAGTTTTCAACAGATCTTTACGTTTTAGAGTCCCCTGTCTGTGTGTCTGTCTGTCTGTCTGTGTGTCTGTGAACAGAATATCTCAAAAATGGAAAGAGGTATGGCGTTGAAACTTCATATGTAAGTTTTGTGTACTATGTAGATGCAACAGCAAGCTTTGAAGAAAGTCGCATAACTGGAAGTATGTGTTTACTCTTGTGATTTTTCAGTTTTTCGGTTTTTAAAAACAGCTCTAACGATTTTTTCAAACTTCACATTTTTATTAAATTTTTAATGTGTATTGATGTGAGATAGGTGATTTTTCAGTTGAATAGGTACTTCTAAAATGGGTTTCTTTAGTTTTCTTTCCTATTTTTTTATTAACTCCTATTTTAAATAGAACACCCGGTATATTATTACATTTTTGAATTCAGCTTAAAGTTCTAGAGAAAACTTGTTTCTTCAACTAACGCTCTATTTTGTACCGTTTTTGCAGAATTTGTAATTTTTGACAAATGCTTAAAAATTTAAAATCAAATTTTTCGCTAATTATAAGATCACTGTAAAAGGAAGTTGTGTGCCTGTATCACACCAGATTTTTTGCATAGTGATCACGAAAGTCGGCTTTTTTAAACGAAAAATCGTGCAGAAAGTATCACTTTGTTTAACGAAAAGTCGTAAAAAAGTACACCATTTTACTGAAATTGTAAATTGTCAATTTAACAGTTGCAAATTCCGGAGTCCTTTTCGACTAAATTTCCAGTTACTAAAGATCACAATGCAAAAAAAGAACGTGTACAACACGTATGAAAGCAACTTTGTTTTACTCATTTGTTTGGTAAACTCGGGCTTCGCCCTCGTTAATCAAACTGCAAATTCGTGAAAAAAAGTATGACTTTCAAAACTAGTTGTACAAATAACTATTTTATGGCAGAAACTGTAATAAACTTAATAAAAACTTAATAAAAAAAAATTATACTAGCAGAAATTAGCTTCAAAATTATTATATGCTAGGCAACGACGAAATAGTATATGAAGCTCGTTTATAGTAGAGGATTATGACATTTGTGAAATTAGCGCATGAGCGTCGCCTTAGTATTCATAGTAGCAAAGAGCATTTGGTAGTAGGTAGTCCACCATTTGTAGTATGTTCTCCTTGCATTTTATATTTATGTTTTCCTCTTCAACATCTTGCTTACCTACTTATTTGCATCACTTTGCTCTTGTTAGTGTTAATTTTCGTTCCTGCTCTATCAATTGTGTTGTTCCATTTGTTTATTGCTCTTTGTAATTTACTACTACTATCTGCTACCAGCTACCAGGACAATGTCGTCTGCAAAAACTAAATTCTGTATATTAACTGCCCTCGTGTTTCAGTTCCCTATTTCTGTGTTCAAAGGATTGTCTTTACAATTATTTATTATATCACCCACTACTATTATGAAGAGCAGCTGACTAAGCGAGTGTTCTTGTTTAATTTCTCTATCCATGTTGAAATTGTTAGACTCTTGACCTTGTATGCGTACTATTCGCTTTGTCCTCGCATACAATCTTTTAGTTGCTTCTATTAATTCTGTTGGTATCCCTGCTGCCCTCATTGCTGTCCATAGAGTGAATTTTGCTACCATATCAAATGCTGCTTGCACGTAGATGAAAGTCAAATAGAGCTGTCTATCTTTTTTTATTTTCCAATCCATTGCTGTTCTTAGGCCACATATGTGGTCTTGTGTTTGTCTATTCTATCTGTATGCTGCTTGCTCTTCGAATTTGGCTTCCACATGGTTTCTTATTCTCTTTTCCCGTTTTTATAAATGACATAAAATTTTCTTTAAAGGTCAAAAGGCTGTTGAAACCAAAGGCCACCAATGATGGCCAAGAACAAGCATCACTGAAGAAAAGATTCGTTTTATTCGTATCAGTGATAGCATTAATACTTTTATCTACTTCAGTGAAATAAGTAACTCATTACGTCACTCATTTGACACCATTTCAGTTAGGTAATGAAGCTCATTACACCACTCAGTTATGTAATGGTTTCATTATGCAACTGAGTTGTGTAATGACTTCATTACCTAACTGAAATAGTTCAAATGAATGACATAATGACATTTGCCTACTAAAATATTTTTGAAAATGACAGATCTGACATTTCTCTTAATGCACTTTTCTCAATTTTAGGCAGTCGTAGATAAAATTTTGTACAGTACATGTGTGATAATGCATCATTAATATACTTGTGTGCTTACATAACTCGTGCTACGCACTCGTTTGTAACTTACACACACGTATATTAATGATGCTCTTATCCCACTTGTATAGTAAATAACTATTATTCGCAATCACATTGTAATGTGTCAATTTCATGACACGACAACAGCTGGGAACTAGATGATTACTTGAAACTAGCCAGGAAATTATTACATACCCCGAAAAATATTACATACCTGAAGAGTGGGGTGTTTCCATGGTAACAAAACATTGAGTGGGTTGTTTTCATGGTAACAAAAATATTAGCTTCATCAAGATATCTATTATTCAGAATTCAATTGTAGTTATTTTTAAAATTAGATGATTGCAAATAAAATAGTATACATACCACGGTGGAAAGTTTCATCCCTGTCTCGAGATAAAGTTAACCTCGACGCTACGCGTCTCGGTAAACTACCTAATCTCTCGACAGTAATGAAACACTTCCCACCTCGGTATGTAATATACTATTTTATAATACCTACTTGTTACGTATTTCTTTAAGGACTGTTTACTACTACGTAAGCCACCTCTTTACGGCTCGGCCGTAAAAAGTGTCCGTAAAGACCACGGCCTGCTAAATTGTGTGCTAATCGTCAAAATGACGTTTGTCACCTGCTTACAGCCATATACAAAATTTGAAATAAATGACATTTATTAACAACAGTTGCAATGTCCTACGCACTCTCAATCATTCTAAAACTTTATTACAGAAATTTAGCGTTTCGATATTTATTATAAATAAATTAGAAAAAGATAGGTATGACCGAATTGTATGTAGGTATTACAAAAACTATTGTACAAAACACGTCCGTTAGGGCCTTTACTGCCTCACCAGAATTATTCGAATCGCTCTTCGAGCTCTTCTCACAAACTTTCTCGCTCGACCGTAAAGGCTATCCTAACGAACTTCTACTGAGAAATACTATTTTGCACTGTACCTTTACACTTTATACACACTAATCAATGTCAACAGTTGATATTTATAAAATTTTAATAAATGCTGTCAAATCAAGGGCATAATTACCGCATCAAACGCATAAAAAACCATATCCAAGACATAATAACTGTATCGAATTTATAAAGAAATTTTATGATAAGCACTTTCAGTCATAATTAGGTTGTTATATTGTATTAGGTATGTTTGGAAATGATATGCCTCATCCTGAAACATCCAAACTCAAAACTCTTAAAACTAATTTTTACACACAAAATGCATAAAGAACGATTTAAGTTTACTGTAAAACAAGTTTGATATATAAAAATTGTTTAACAATTTTTATCATTAATTAAAAATAAATGGCACAATTCCTTCTTCTTCTAGTCAGCCCTCATTTGTCCATTTTTAAACAATTGCCTTTCCCAAAAATTTCTAGTTGTCTTGATTTTGAGTCCTACTTCTCCATCGACCCATATAATTTAAAATTCTTGGAAGAAAATTTTCAAATTTTAATAAAACTGATCAATATTTTTCAGGTGATTTTTTTCACAAGTGAGTAGAGAATTATGCCGTTCATCTCAGCTAATCAGTTCATAATTGCAATGATTTCTAAGAGCTATTTATTATTTTCAGTAGATTAACCTTGATATTAATTAGTATTTTGGAAGTGAAGCATAGTGTTTATATAAAAAAATTGTGTGTGCGTATTATATTTTTTTCAGGTGTTTTAATTATGATGTTAGTAAATACCATCAGGTAGAATTTAAGCGTTCATTAGTTTAAATGCTTTCAGTAATAGATCGATTAATATGTGCATTAACATTTTCATTATTATGCAATAAACATAATTATATAATTTTTCAAAATAAAAATGTTAGAATGTGTAATATTATGAACATATCAGTATTAAGAAAGCGGATGGCCAAGAAAGCAACATGCTTGGGTCTCAGGCAGCGGCCCAAATTTGATCCCTGGTGACTTGATAAGAATTTTTAAATAACATATGATTTCCAGCTACCATGCTAACACTTGTGGTAGTTGTTAACCCTATCAAGGAAACTCTTTCTCAGTTTAGACGGACAAGGCTAGCCACCTACCCGGCTTATAGCAAGAGAGTGCTCATACAACCACTTTGTGGTTAAAAACAGGCAATTGGCCTAAAAAAAAAAGAAAAAAGAAGTATATTGTTTCTCAATGCCTTTTGTGTTCGGTATACTTAGATAGTTGAAATAATACCCATTGAGGCTGCATTAAGTATAATTAGATTTCTGGTTACAAAAGATCGTTATGTATTATGTTAGACAAATTTGAAAGTAACATGAAATACCTTGAACAACAAGTATTTTACATCAATTTTTTTGTTTTACAATAACAACAACTCTTGCAACTCCAGCTTTTATTTTCCATATGCCCTAGCACTGAAATGAAATACTCCTCCCAGATATCCTCCCTCCTGAAATTTTTGGGTAGATACAGACTATGGGATTTCACTTATAACTAAGAGAGAAATGTCGCCTGGAAAAATGATCAAAATTGGCCCCGAATTGTGCAACTCATTGAAATCTATGTCCGGTACCATCGCTAATAGTGTTTATGCAATCAGCAGACCTTGCACAACTTCTTATAAGCTACGCACTAAAATGAAATCCCCCCCCAGATATCTCCCTCCCTGAAATGTTTGGGTAAATACTGACTATGGGGTATCACTTATAAGTAAGAGAGAAGTGATCAAAATTGTTAGAGCCGTTTTTGAGAAAATCTTCTTTTCCTTTTTGGCATTTTTGGAGCATCTATGTCTGGTACCATTGCTAATACTGTTTATGCAACCAGCAGAACTTGCGCAACTTCTTATAAGCTACACAGTGCAAAGAAATTTGCTCCTCCCCCCCCCGCCAGATATCTCCCTCCCTGAAATTTTTGGGTAAATACTGACTATGGGGTATCACGTATAAGTAAAAAAGAAATGTCGACTGGGAAAATAATTAAAATTGTTAGAGCAGTTTTTGAGAAAAAAATGTTTTACATTTTCCGGTATTTGGGTCTCTTGATATTGAATGATAAAACGCAGTGAAATCAAAGTCTGGTGTCATTGTACCACAGCTTTATAGAACATCTATAAATTTTCACTTGTAATACCATGAGTAGTGAAAGTTATGTCGACTATTTTTGTGGTGGTGTCACGAATGTCCATTGCGCTTTGGTACGATTAGGACGAGTGCGCTAGCACGAGTCCTAATCCCAACCGCAATGGACATGAGTAGTGATACCACCGCAAAAATAATCTACTTAACTTTGACTAAGAATGGTATTCGAGGGACTATTTAATGAACCAAACTACCTTTTTCAAATTAGTTTTCAGTAAATCTAGCAACAAACTACTCAATTTCTATAGTAACAGAACACTAATGTCGACTTTTTCAAATAAAAATCGCATTTGTTAAAAATAGTCACTTGAATACCTTCTAGGAAGATATATCCACTGATATTTTTTTGATTGGTCAAGAAACGTCAGAACTCTGGATTTTCATTGGTTACTTTTCGGCAGATGACAGATGAATTGAATAGTCATGAAAATTCATTTCTTACTTTGGCCGCTATGTGTGAAACATACGCACATAGGTACATACACTTGCTTTCAAAACTTTTGCGTACACCTATTTTTCTCTGTAGTAAATCAGGGTTGTAATTAATCAACTCTGACATTTAAATTTTTGAAAAGTCAAAATGCCTCGACTGACAGAGCACATGCTGTCAATGTCATCTTTAACCTATTCTCAAAATTACCCTTTCACATAGCTAAAATTTTGCAAAATCGTTGTTACTTGATTTTGAATGTGTACGCGAAAGTTTTGAAAGCAAGTGTACATGGAAATAAATTTTTGTTCAGTCATTTCAAAAGCCCATGCTTTGCTTAGTCAAATAGAATGTGTGGCTCATTACTACATTCTTTAAATTGCAAAAGCAGAAACAACGTATGAACTGCTGTAGGACACAGTCTATATCCAAAATTTTCTTGATGATAGTCATAAAAGACTTGAAACGTAATTCAACCATAATCTGTGGTACATTGTTGAATTGAGAATGGAAAGGGCTTCTAAAATTTTATATCAGAAAATAAAAGCCGTATTAAAAAAATGAGGTTCAAAGACGAAACGTAGGATAAAAACGTGAGAGAAAAATAAAATAAAATAATCCAAACATTTTTAAGATACCTCAAAAACAAAAAATCATAGGGATTTTTAGGCATCATTTTCTAACAATTTTAATCATTTTTATTCGCAATCACATTGTAATGTGTCAATTTCATGACATGACAACAGCTGGGAACTAGATGATTACTTGAAACTAGCCAGGAAATTATTACATACCCCGAAAAATATTACATAGCTGAAGAGTGGGGTGTTTCCATGGTAATAAAACATTGAGTGGGTTGTTTTCATGGTAACAAAAATATTAGCTACATCAAGATATCTATTGTTCAGAATTCAATTGTAAGTAGTTATTTTTAAAATTAAATGATTGCAAATAAAATAGTATACATACCACGGTGGAAAGTTTCATCCCTGTCTCGAGATAAAGTTAACCTCGACGCTACGCGTCTCGGTAAACTACCTAATCTCTCGACAGTAATGAAACACTTCCCACCTCGGTATGTAATATACTATTACATACGATATTTTCTTTTTACTTATAAGTAATACCTCATAATCAGTATTTACCCAAAAATTCCAGGAGATATCCGGGGGGGGGGGGGGGGGACAGATTTCATTTCTGTGTTTAGCTTATGGGAAGTTGTGTAAGGTCTACTAATTGCATAAATACTATTAATGATGGTGCCAGACTTTGGTTTCACTGCGTTGAACCACTCGAGTCCAGGATGTTCAAATGCCCCAGAAAAATGTCGAAGAAACGAAAAAAATGTTTTCTCAAAAATGGTTCTAACGATTTTGATCATTTTCACATACGAAATTTTCCTCTTACTTATGAGTGATATCTCATAGTCAGTATCTACTCAAAATATCTGGAAGACGAATTTCATTTCATTGCTTAGCATTAGTGGAATAAAAACTGAAGTTGCGCCAAAGAGCATATAATTATATGCTCTTTGGTTGATCACATAGAAAATATTCATTTACAATTCAAGAAATTATTAAATGCTTAGATATCCCTCCAATTTATACATAGTTGTTTATCTTTTTTACTTTCCGATGTCGAGACTAAAGAAGCAAATTTTAGAAAAAGAGAATTAAAATTATATTTCATCATCAACACATTTTCTTTATCTTTGTAGTAATAAAATAACGAAACAAGAAACCTCAATATTTACAAGTGGAACCAAATATTATTAGCACTACTTTACTTTACTTGTCCATAAGCCTCTTCTACCTGAGGTATTAAAGTGATGGTTTTTCTCCATTCTTTCCTAATTCTTGCTTCTATTGTAGCTTGTATCAATTTGAGACCTTTTTTTCTCTAGCACATTAGCTATCACATTGTTCCCCATTTTCCTTGGTCGGCCACGTTTTCGTTTATTTCCCATTCCTATTTCACATATCGTCGGTTTGGAAGAAGACCATCACAACTCAAAATTCGTAAATTTTGAGAAGCATTTGAAAATTTACATGCAGATGCATCCCCTGTTGGACAGGCAACACCACTTGCAAATCATAAACGCAAACTAGGCTGTTCGAAGCTTTATCCATCTCTTTCTCCTTGCGTGATAGTGCTTTTTTTTTGAGGTGGGTATCATATTTTTCCTACAGCTCAATCTTTTCTTCTGGACTTGCATTTCCAAATGCGAGACACAGCTCACATTGATCTTTTTTCGGGCTAAAAATGCAATGTTGAATTCCTTGTTGAATATCCCGTAATACATCAAATAATTTGAGTACGGAATATTTTGTTCTTCACATGATTTATAGTCCCTATAGAACTCTGAAACTGTCTTACTACCGTCTATATATTCCTTTTTTGTTTCAGATCGGCAATAATGACTTTCAATACGTGGTATCGAGTTTATATGGTTCCTTATACCGTTTTTCACATCTTCTGAAACAGTTGCATGCTTGATATGCTTTCCTCTCATTTCTGGTTGTATTATGCCCTTAGTAAGCGTTTCTTGTTTTTTTAGTACTGTTCATATAATCCTACTGTTAATTCCCAATGTGGCCATAAAAATCAGCTTGCAGACGTGAATTTTTTGCTCGCGTAAATCTAAATAAAAAGCATTATTAAGTCTTCAAGAACTTTGGACTTTTTCATATCTATATTTTGGAGTAAGTGCTGTTATACATGACGATATGAAATTGCGCTGTCTTTGGAGGTCTGACATTTCCCAATATTCCTTGAATATTTTTTGCCTATCTTCTTCTGCAAACTTTGTGGAACACTTTAGTCGACATTTTTTATCATAACAAGGTAGTAACATTTGCTTACCGTCACGTAATACTAATGTACGCTCTTTAGTTCCGTCCTCTTTTCTAACTATTTTTATAGATTTGTAAGTTAGCCCACTATTTCTGAGGAGTTTGGCTTGATTTTTCTGCCACACATTGCATTTTCTTTTTTGACGTTCTGTTTTTGTTGGGGGTTGATTGACAACTCGGCGTTTCTTGTTATTATTATCTCCAACAGTAACTCCTTCGTCAGAATCACTTGAAGATGATGAAGAATCATTACTACTTGTGAAATTTGGATCAGATTGTGAGTCATCGGAGTCAAAAGGATCCGTAAGGTTTCCTTCCTCATTACCTGAAGCACTGTTCCCAACATTCAAGTATTCATCGGGTGAAGAATCGGACAAGTTGGCTTCTGTAACAATATCGATTTGATTTTATAGTAAAGCGTTGATAATCAGATAAAACGAATCAGTACTTACCGTTATCAAGGTTTTCGTTTGGCATAATTATTTTTCCAGGTATGGTTTCTATGTTCAATATAGGGTGATTTGTAATTTTTGAAACAAAATTATTGTAATTTGTGTTATAGAAGCAGTAATAGAACGGCATAGTTTACCGTTGTTCATCTTCCTTGCTACTACAAGGTATGCTTGTTTCTCCAGCTGCAGTTTCTATGTTTGATATACATTGATTCATAATTTCTGAAACATTTCATTTTGAATGTGTTATAGTAATAGGTATAGTTTCATAGAACTATTTTTAAACACCACTAACCTTTTCCATGACCACAGGGATCTACAAGGATACTATCAGTATCTGCTATATTATTTAAGACACCAACAGCAACATTAGTAGCTGCTTTAATTTTCCAAATCTCAATGCCTTCATTATTTTTCTTTGACTCTGGCGGCTTATTTCCCAAGTTTTGCTGTTCTTTGACAAGTTTAATAATTAACTTTGTTCGGTTATTCATTGTTCACACCTAAAATAATGGAATTATGCCGTAAAATAGAATAATATTATATTATCTATGGCATCTACATCTTTACAATAGCTTTGTGAATAACAAAATTTTATTTTGTTTTATTTGCTTGTTTATGAATAATGATAAAAAATGTGTTTACAAAATAAGTTATATTTTTTTAACAAAACAGACCTATCTCGAAATGTAACATGGCGGGAGATGCTGTTTGTAAAATGTTTCTCTACAATACTGAATCATCTTGAAAGAATACATTAAAAGAATAAAATATTCAACTATCCTTACCTTTTGCAGAAAACAGTTCCAACTCAAAATATGACTGTATTCACCAAAATAAACAAATACAAACTGAGGCACTTTTAAGTTGTGACACTTTTCCACAGCAATACCAACGTTTCCACGACAGCAGTTTAGTCACAACTGACATGTGACGCTCTACTCAAAATGTCGGCATAAAATAGCGGGAAATGCAAATTGTCACAAGTGCCATCTAGCGATTACCATATGAGCCACGACTTGTGACTCTCTTCAACAAAAAATATTGACAAATTGCAGTTGTTTCATGTAAAAATCTCAAAAATGACAATTTTTGAGTTGTGACGTCTTCTTCCAAACCGACGATATCACTTTTACTGCTCTTTCCTCGCACATTCTCATTACATGTTTAAACCACCTAAGCTGTTGTGTTTCAATTTACTAATAGATTTTTTACCTTCAGTCTATTTCTAATTGTTTCCCCTCCAAACTTCCTCAGCACTCTCATCTCACATGCTTCTACTTAATTCCTTTTATAGTTCTTCTAACATGTGAGCAAACGAAAATGAAATCAAGCTTGGCTTTGAAATATTTGTTTGTGTTGGTGGCACTGTAAGTCTATGTCAAATTCGAAGTTAGCAGGTTAGGTTTTGCGTCAGTTTTGACATAGACTGATGCAAAACCTAACCTACTAACTTCGAATTTGACAAGACTTACAGAGCCATCAACACAAACAAATATTTCAAAGCCAAGCTTGATTTCATTTTCGTTTGCTCAGCTCAGCGTCTGCGTTGTATCACTAATTCCAGTTTTTTCCGCTATGAGGTTTTCACGTATCACATCATTTCCTACTTTATGCTTTCTTGTTACGCCCATTATTCTTCTTAGAAACTTCATTTCAGTAGCTTGTACCTTACTTCTTAGCTTCTCGTTAAGTACCCACGATTCACAACCATAAAGTAACGTAGGTATGTATATAGTACGGTAGATTTTCATTTTGTCATTCTAGATATTTCTTTTTTGCCGATAAAGATATTACTAGTTAGTGCATCATATAATCGGATATTCGTGGCGATCCGGTTGTTAATTGCATCTGTAACTTCCACGTGAGCATCCATCTTGTTGGAGAGCTAGAATATTATTTTCATTGCAGTGTTTGTATATTTTATCATTTAAAATAGATGTAAAACGCTTGTAGATGGCAGATAAACACTTGATAGGCCTATAGTTTTCTGGGCTACTGGGATTGTCTTTCTTAAAAAGTACATAGGTAGTACCTTGCATTAAGAAATCGGGAATTCTAACAGCATTTGCTGGTGCATCGGAGAATGCTCAAGCTAACGGTGCATGCACACAAGTTAAGTATTTTAGTCAATAGTTATGAATCCGGTCAGGGCCTGATTCTTCCAGTTTGAAGTTCTTTTTACTATATTAGCAACTTCATCGGATGTTACTAAGTTATAATTCATTTGTGAAATTTCATTCTGAGTCTTATACTTGGCAACCATTCCACATCTGCATTGTATTGCTCCGGATGCGACCACAAAGCTATCAAAAATTGTAAAAATTCTGCTGGGTTATCACATTCTGTTAATCCTGGTGTATTATCAAGGTTATGGTAAAATTATTATGGTTTTGCGCTTTTGTTTTTGTAGTTCATTATATCTGCGTAATCTAGCCTTACACGTTTGTCTTAAAGATCATAATGTTCTTTTAGTTTTTCAAAACAGTCAGACAGTTTTGGTGAGGTGCAGTTTTGTTAGAATTAATGATATTTTACTTTCTATATTAGGGGATCTCACGCCTTTCTGCGGTAACATCACTTTGTGCTTGTAGTTTATCAATTTGTTTAACAAGTCTTCGTTTCCAGCTAGGATCATTCCATCTTGCAGAGCGTTTTTGTGTATTTATAATTTCTGGTTGTTTAATTTCAATATTGTAGCTGAGGCTATTCCTACATGAATTTTATTTAGATCGTTGGTGTTACTTAGATATTCCTTCAAAATGTTATTAATGATTTTTTAGCAGTTGAGCATTGTTGCTATATTTTAAAATTGGTAGGCAGGGCCTTTGCAATAGCTCTGAAGCTTCATAAAATCTCAAATTGCTGTAAAATCTTTCTATAACAGACGTTTCTGTGATATTGCATTCATCAGTAATTCTGCGTGGTTGTTCGTCGTTGACTTCAGGAAGCTCTTCTGAAGTTTCCCTTTTTGCTGTTTGTAATTCTTGTGTATTATTGTTAAATTGCAATCGTATGTTTTATAATTCGGCCTCGTTAAGATATGGCTTTTTAATGATCACACTTTTTTGATCAACAACATTTTGTTCGGTTAGATTTAACTCTGGGGACTTATTGCTAAAGTCGTTATGGAGTTTATATCTCCATGCAAGAAGCGGTTCATCTTTACCCTCGTTAGTGCTATAAAATGATCTCATAATTTCTGTATTCATTTCTTTGGACCAATTTATGAGCTTCTTTGGCACCGTCCCCTGTGAAGCATGCCCTGCAGGGGCCTGCGAGCCCAGAAGACTAGTAAAGTTATGATCTTCTTCTTTTAGTGTATCCACCTCTAGTTGTTGAGAGGACACAGTATTTGTTTTGGGTTGAACCCAGTGAGAAGCCTGTAGTCGAAACCACTCGTATAAACCTGGTGGTCAGGGTCAGCGCCAACTGCACTAGGGCCTTCTTCAGGCAATCGCTTTTTACCATTATATTTTATCTCCATTTTTATATGTGTCTCTCTTTTAACGCAAGGGTTACTGCGTTTTTACCCTATTGCCAGGTAACTCGAGGTCCGTAGAAGCGTCACGTCCCAAATAGTAGTCAATAAAAACCACCATCCCCTGCGAGATTTTATTATTATTTAGGACAGGTGCGTAGCTGATAATGTTCCTAAAACAATTGCCGCATACAGTATATACATATTAAACGTATAAATTAAATATTAAATAGAAAATGAAACAGAAGTTAAATTGAACTTACAAAGATACCTACATAAAATAGTAGTATGCTTAGTATCAATCATGGTGTAAAAACTACAAAGTGAAACGTTCCAGGAGTTGTGCAGTTGTTCAGAAAGTAGAGAGGAGATGTCAACCAATCCCCAATGGGCCTAGTCAAGAAATCCATTATGGGCGCGATCATGGTGTAACCATGGCCTCGATCGTATATTGTTGCTAGCACTGTTAGTTGATGTCAAATTTGAGGTTAGCAGGTTAGGTTTTTCGTCAGTCTAACACCAACTGACGCAAAACCTAACCTCGAATTTAACATATACAGCGTCTTCAACAATACACTTCAGTACTACCGTTCGTTCCCTTTGTGTGCCCATTCCCTATTGGTTGAATTTGAGGTTCCTCCCACAATGCATGCATTCTGCAGAACGTTACACCTTGTATTCTATGCACTATGGTATCAGTGACACAGTTAAGATTTTCGTTTGGGGGGGTGGGACTCATCCCTCAAATTTTGTTCAGCGGCGGCCATATCAAGACTAAACAATGGGAGCTAGGCTGTGAATGTTTTCTGGAGTATAGGTATTACAACTTATTCATTGTATTTTTCAAATCAGAAATTTATTGATTCAAAGAAGAGGTGTTACTTCTCATATTATCTGTAACCATAGCATCAGTCCAAAGGTTCTTTTCAAAGGTGAAGATAGTAGGTAGATATGGACAAAGCCAACGTGATTTACGGACCTTGGGTAGATACTAGTAAGTAAGTAGTAAGTAAGTAGGTTTATTTCATCATAAAAAAAGATGTTTATATACATAATAACAAACGCCTAATTTTATACAACTTAAAACTTATTTAGTGTAAGTCCCCATCTTTTAATTCAACCTTACTGCTATATTTGAGACAAGTTTTTAACATATTCCGAGCAAATTTTTTTAAATTGTTTCACATTAGTTAATCGTTTAGCCTCGTTTGGGAGGTCATTATACATTTTAAATCCTTTATAATAGAAGCTATTTTGTGTGAAACTCTTTGTATTTGCTGGAAGTCGGAAATTGTTTACTATTCTAGTTCTATAATTATGAACATCTTTATTATAAACTACATGATTACTCATATAACTAGGTAACATATTTCTTACCAGCTTAAAAATAAAAACCATCGTATTGAAATGTATCCTTTGTTTAACACTAAGCCACTGCAACATTTCTAGCATATTGGCAATTCTGGTCCTCCTATGACAACGCAATATTATCCTCATCGCTCTATTTTGTAACTTTTGCAGCCTTTGCAGGTCTCCTTCCGTTACTAAAAATAGCACAGTGGAACAGTATTCGAAATGCGGAGCAATTATACATTTATAAACTAAAATTCTAGACCATACATTTAATTTACTACTAATTCTACCAAAAAACCCAATCTTTTTAGCCGCCTTTTTAACAATAAAATCTATGTGATTCCTAAATTTTAATCTATGATCAATAACTACCCCTAGATATTTCATTTCGGCAACGTATTCTATATTCGCACCGTCTATCGCCACATCATCTACTGGCTCCGTTAAAGGCCTGTTTGTAATGATCATGGCCTTTGTTTTCATCGTATTCAGCTTTAGTCTGTTACTTTTTAACCACTTTGACAATTTTATTAGTTCAGAATTCATTTTACATACCGCACTGTTAACATCACTATCACTCACTGTAACTAGGGTGTCATCTGCAAAAAGGTTTAATTTACACCTTTCGACAATTGTGTCCATGTCGTTTATATATAAAATAAAAAGAAGTGGTCCCAGTTTTGATCCTTGTGGTACACCTAATTTATTTTCTCTTGCTTCCGATTTGACTCCGTCATAGATAGTTACTTGATATCGTTCGGAGAGATAGTCCCTAAACCAATTATTTGCCCTGCCCGTAATTCCATATTTTTCCATTTTAGATAGAAGTATATCTCTATCTATTGTCTCAAATGCACGCTTTAAGTCCAGGAACACAGAAACTATTTTTTTGTCCTTCTCGATCTCCTCTTTCCAGTTAGCCAGCACCATATTTAAAGCTGTTTCGCATGAATGATTTTTTCTAAAACCAGATTGGGTTTCCATTAATAAATTTTGTTTTTCAAGGTACTCTTGTAGTTGCTCTTTAGCTATTTGTTCTATTATTTTTTCTAATGTCGGGAGCATATTTATTGGTCGAAACTCAGAACACTTTTTGGTACCAGCAATTTTTGGAATAGGTGTTATTAGTGCTGTTTTCCATATTGTAGGGAACACTCCTGTTTGAAAAGAGTCATTTATTATTTCTAATAATGTATTGCCAATAACTGGAATAGCATCTTTAATAATTTCGAGTGTAATTCCATCTGTGCTTGTTTTATTCTTCATACTTGAAATCACTGAATTAAGTTTTGCCATATCTATTTGTTGAAATATGAAGACACTCGAACAATTTTGACCTATATTACAAAAATCTACGTTACCACTAGTGTTATCAAGACTTGCATGGATTTCTGTTATACTATCTATAAAGTATTTGTTGAAACTTTGAGCGATATCAGGAGAATTCGTTTTTATACCGTCTGTAAACTCGATAGAGTCTGGAACGTTTTTGCTGTCTGTTTTGATCAAATCTTTTAATTTTTTCCACATAGTTTTGGAATCTCCTCTACACTCATCTATCTGTTTCTGATAAACTTCGTTTTTTCGTAATTTTATTAGCCTATTATAATAATTTTTAGTCTGTTTATAATCGCTCCAATCCAATGGGTTTCCGGTTATTTTAGCCCTATTGTATAACGAATTTCTTTGGTATTGAAGATTCTTTAATTCCTTTGTAAACCATGAATTATTTGAATTAATTTTTATTGTTTTAGTACGAATAAATTTGCTGACAGCATTTTGTAGACGTTTCACTAAAATATCTGCTCTGTAGTTTACGCTGAATGTATTTATTTGGTTCCACTTGTATTGTTCCAGATCTTCTTGCAATTTTGTACTTTCGTATGCATTTTTGTCGAATACTGTAATGGTTTGCAGTTTGCGGTCATTTGCACTCGACCTTGTTTTGAAATCTAACACCAGCATTTCATGGTCGGCGATACCGTTTATAATATCAACATCAGCATTTAACAAATTGGTTATAACTAGGTCAATTTGTGTTTTAGAACATTTCGTGATTCTTGTGTAACCTTTTACAATTTGTTTCATTCCTACAGAGTTTATGAAGTTTTTTAGTTTTCTGCTATATGTCGTGTCCTTTTTCATATCAATGTTAAAATCTCCTACCAAAACACACAAATCTTGTTCATTTATTGTGTTTTCATGCCATGAGTCCAAGAATTCTATAAAATCATTATTACTTGAGTTTGGAGAATGGTAAAGAACAGAGTAGATTGCACTAGGCAATCCACTCGTGATTTTAATACTTTGTATCCATGTATTCCTTTCCAAAACCCTGTGGGAAACCTTGGACCATTTTATACCATCCTTTATAATTATTGCTGTGCCGCCGGTATGTTTGCTGCTCGAGTCGCATCGGATGGTAGAATACCCTTTAAACTCCGTTTCACTTGCATTTATTTCGTTTGTTACACATGTTTCGGTTAGAAATATAAGTAACGGGTTGTAGTTATCGATTAATACCTCCAATTGTTCCATATGAGCTAACATACTTTGTGTATTTAAATATAAGACTTTATTGTTAGTTTTCAACCAGTTCCTCTTTTTTATAAAAAATCAGTTTTACTTGTTTCTAATTCATATTTTCTTTTAAATACGGGACAGTTGGCATCCCATGCTTCATGATAAATATCCAATCTTAATTTCAATCTATCCACGGCGTCTTTACAGTTGATGCATTTCTTTTCGTCATCCTTTGCTGTGCTGTGGCACTGTAAGTCTATGTCAAACTCGAGGTTAGCAGGTTACGTTTTGCGTCAGTTTTGACACAGACTAATGCAAAACTTAACCTGCTAACCTCGAATTTGACATACACTTGCAGTGCCACCAATGACATATAAACAGTCTATATCAAATTCGAGGTGCTAATGCAATAAGGATTCAGTTAGATTTATAAATCGTATTTTGGGTTGCATTTTTACCTGGTCAGGCTCGTCATCTTACGTGAATAACCCTGTATAATCGACTCAATGAGCTGATGACTGAAATACATCTGTAATTGTAACATTCATTCTTACATCCCTTTGTATGAATACAAATGATCCATTCTATTTTCCAATCATTCCTGTTAATATATCTTTCTAGAAGTTCGGCTAATAAAAGTTCAAGGTGTTTTGTGCCACATTTTAACAGTTCTATGGAAATCCCATCTCGTTCATTTGCTCTTCCATGTTTCATTTAGCTTAAAGCTTTCTGTACCATATCATTTATTTCTATTGTAGGACCTGGTTGGAGATTGTGTTAAGTATTCTTGTCTACTTTCTGTGAGTTCTTGTTGATAGTGTTGTTCCCATGTATGTATACTTATTAATAATATTTGTATCCTTTGTATGTTATCCGTTCTTAGAGATTTTAAAAGTTCCCAGGATTCAGACGATCGTGTTCCTCCTAGCTGTGTGCTAATTTCTGAGCATTTTCTATCCCAAGTTTCGTTTTTATTTTTCTTGATTAATTTCTTATAGTTTGCTTACTTTTTTTTGTATTTTATTCGATCTTCTCCCTTTTTTGTGCTTAATCATTTTAGATATGTTTGGTCTTTTTTGTCTTCCGTTCCTCCACTTCACTATTCTATGTCAATGTATTTTTTTCACTACTTTCCTTGTCAGTGATCCTTACACTGTATGATTTGAGGGATGTAGGAAACATTTACAAAAATTGTTACGGTTTCCATGACAATGTACTTACTTCCCTAGAGAAGTAAATTACTTACATCCTGCATTTACTATAACTGACGAAATGCCATGTTTGCCATTTGATTAACATGAAGAAAACCATTATCGCTCGTACTATTATCCATTTGTAATCAGAATACAAGCACAAATCTCAAAAAACAGCACTCGCAATCGTATTCACGCATTTTTCACAGTGCGTTTATAACTGTCAAACAAAACGTCACAGCACTGTAACAACTCCCCAAGCTCCAGAAATAGGCTACTATAACTTAGAAAATGTAATAATTTTATGCTATTACCATTTATTTTACATAAGGAAATATTGGTAGTGAAAAAAATTATGTACTCTACACAGGATGTAGGAAGATTTACACCACCTCGCACCTTGCTACCCTCGTTCGCTTCGCTCATTCAAGCATCAAGCAGGTAGTGTAAATCTTACCTACATCTCTTGTAAAGTAATATACTAATTCTGTGTTTGCATTGTCTCTTTTTCTTCCAAGAGCTTCTAATGCTGCCTTATGTATGGCTTCGTGTATATAAATTTGTAGTTTGAGCTGTAAAATCGATTATTTCTAGTTTTTGATCTAGTCTCGATTGATATGTTTTCGTACTGTCTTCTTTGAGTCTGTCCAAGTTGTATGTTATTTGATTTATTTCATTCTTTTCTCCTTTTTGATTTATATTCTGTGTGGGCAAGTAATTAAAGTGTATTTCAACTTTCGCTCTGAGAAGATGATGATCTGAGCCACATTCCACTCCTCTATACCCTAACATCTTGAACTTTCCAATTGGAATCTTGCTTTATGATAACGTAGTCTATGATTGAGCGCTGATTTCTAGTTTTCCGATGCCACGCCATATTTGTGAATTTGTTTATGGGAGAAGAACCTATTCATTATTTTCAGCTGATTTGCTTTACATGTCTGTGTGAGTCTTTCTCCGTTATTGTTGAGTACGTCCTCTACATATCTTCCTACAATTTGTTCACCAGTTTTCCAGGTCCTTGCATTCATATCTCCTATTAAAAGCATTTTCCTGTGGTCTCTACTTAGAATTGCTTCTAGTATTTCTTGAAACTCATATTTCTCTGAGATTGAAGCATCATTGTTTGGTGCATATACTCCTATTGTTGTATCGTGACCTAGGATGTCGATATTCACTGTAACAATTCTATCCGCGATAATTTGTCAATTTGTAATCTTATTTTCTTTTTTTATGAATTAGGATTGAAACTCCTAAATTTATTAATTGATTAATTATTATTATTCTTAACTTATGGGTTGGGTTTTTACATCCTGCCTATTTATTATTTCAATATATAAATTTATTTGATAATATACTGGCTTATTTGCATAAATTGTTACGGTTTCATTGAATGCACTCGTTTTCAAGCTACCTACCTACCTACCTACCTACCTAGTTAACCAATGGAATGTCTCTGTACGGGATTTTCAAAGTTATGGGAAATTTCTTTATGCCAACATTTATAGTGACTTAACCTCAAAATTTTCATGCGGTGCAGATTTAGTAGGCTTATTTTACAACAATTGCATTCGGTATAGCTTATTGATGCTTGGCTTGTGTTATTTAAAGTAGTAAACATAGCTACTATAAATAAAACACTGGCGAAGGACACCACAAAAATTTCATCACTAAATTTTAAGAAAATGTACCTACTCCTGACCTTGGAATCCTGATTTGCAGACGTATGTTTAGGCCTGATTTGGCCCACCAGCAATTCTCTCGATGTGTGTGATCTTTATTATAGTTAGCCTGCTTTGAAGGCCTTCTAAAAACTTGCTAATGTGTTGCTTGTAGGATGATCTCAGCATTTCCTTCTATGTGTCTCTGATATCTGCTCCTGGGCCCACAGCTAGGGCTCCGCTGTAATGCACGAAGGTTGGCGCTGTTGCTAATTACCAATAAAGCATCCGAACCAGATACTCACATAGACACTTTGATCATTTACAGT